>JASGAT010394749.1:0-10111 GCA_030220025.1 Chelon auratus | reverse complement strand
CCCCTCCCCCTTATCCCCATCACTTCCACTGACCCCCCGTCGCGGAGGGAGAGAGCAACATTACATCTTAATCTCGCTCGCTTGATGGAGAATGCAGGTCCCTGAAAGGCAGCATTTTCTGGTTACATGAACACATTGGGGGTGGATCAACCATATGCCAATTGACATGGCTGGGGCTGAATGGCCAACGTGGATTGTAACAGTGGTCCTCGGACAAAAAGGCCCCCCGCGGGCTCCCACACCTCCACCAGAACAGAACAGACGTTGGGGCTGCCGCTGACACGGATCCCCCCCATCCCTCCACCAACACTGATGCACACACAATATCAGTCGCACACCCGTCTCTTATGTTTAGGTTTCTGATATGATGTCGCAAACAGAGAGACCCGGGACACGAGTTAATATAACACAGTTTGTGTCGTTGTACTGGCCTGCAGAATTTTGCAGGAATAGAAACACTTGTCCGATAGATTGATTGAAGTTAATTTTGCAGATTTTTAGTCATGCGTATTTTGCATTAAGTCTGTTTTACTATAGAAATGACTATTAACCTGCAAGATCCTAACATTTATTTTATTATTTTCACTTTTGACCAAATCTAAAAATGATTGGGCCTTGCTGTTGTCCAAATAAATAATACCCAACAAGTGTCCCCAAGATAAAATGTGCAACCGGAACACTCATAAACTTTATTTGTACACCTATTGATGAAGAAGATAAAAAATATATAATATAAAGTGTGATTAAATGATGTTAAATGAAGAAATAATTGACTTTAGACCGAAGAATAACTGGATACACACAGACTCTGTCCAAGTGGAAGACAGACGTGTACAGATGTAGTTAAAGTGTAATTAGATATCAGATGGCAGCCCCAATCCCGGCAACAAAACAGTCCTCGTCTTTTCTACACCAGTGATCCCACATGAGTGCGTGGGACGACGGGCTTTAGTGAAAAAGTGCCCCGATTGGAGAGGCAAGCTGTCCCCGCCACTCCACTGACTGTACCACTGGAGAGGCCAGTGCGTTCGCCATATGGGACAGGGATGGTCAATAGGATTATGTCCTGCACCTCTCCTTCTCCCTCTTCTCTCCGCCACACATAATCAACCAGGGGATGAAGTCCTGGCCCACCAAGCCTCCGCTGAAGTATCCCAGATCCCCTTTCCCCTACTTGGGATGGGAGAGTGGGGCAGTGGGGGTCTCGTGGGCAGAGGGTTGGGGAGAGGGGGGGACCACCAGATGGATTAACATATTCAACAGAGGCAGAGATCAAGCCTTTATAGAGTGAGGACAGAGGGAGGCTTTCTCTCACACATACAGGGTCTGAGAGAAAACAGAAATGAGTGTAAGCTGGATTTGTTTTCATTGTCATGGAAAAACTCTAGATGGGCCAAGTGATAACTCAACTACTCACATGTAGCTTATTTCTTTCTCACTAAAGCGGCCAGGATGTGCACAGACCTCAGCGATGGCAAGTTACTAAATACGCTAACTCAGAGTGCACGAGTACAATCCTAAATGTTTTATCAAATAAGCATGTGCACTTGATTTGAAATAGTGTCCCGTATACCCTTAAAATAAGCCCCGAAATGCAAATTGTATTGTTCAGTTCAACATCGTGTTCATGTGTTTTCTTGTAGGGCGGCTGTGTCGCTTTCAGATGTCATTTTGACACAAAACGCTGCAATGACATTTAATATTTTTTCATGCAAAACAAAGAAAAATTGCAAAAGCTAAAACTATTAGTCCATTAGATAGAACAAATTTGCCATTATATCACATATTTTATAACTAGATCTCTGTGTACAGTCTCAACATGATAATTCCCTGCTCTTCAACAAGTCCTGTAGATCATAACTTAAAACCTAGACCTTATTTCTGGCCTAAAATACGGTCGTTTACTCACCCATATAACTTTTGTGTCATTTTTTGTCGTTTGTCAGACATTTAGATCCACGCATATCCACATAGTGGGAGTGAATGGGGCACCGAAATGCAGCCTCTAAATAACGCATCATCTGCCGCGAAACTCGTTCATTTCACCAATATTTTGTTATGATACGCTAGTGCTATTCCCCGTTAAGTCTGGAGTTACCTGCTATCATCATCCGGGATCTGTAGATTGACCTACTAACCTCTGACCTGAATGATGTCATCTCTAAATATCTGACGAATGACAAAAGATGACACCAAAGTTATATGGGTGAGTAAACGATAGTATTTTTTGCCAGAAATAAGGTCCAGGCTGTAAAAAACGGTAGTTCCACTTTAACATAATATATACTTTTGACAACGTGTATGAACATGGGAAAGCTTTTTCTGATCCGACATTTGTTGGCGCCTCTCGAAATTGTTTGAGGGGTAATGAGTCACTGCTGAAAAGAATCATTTCAGAAGATGTTGGTTGAGGTTCGGTTAGCTAAATGTGCAAGACTTTGTTTAGGGAAGTTTAGGGAAAGTTTGTGACATTGGCGCTCTGATGTTGAAATCTGATGTTTTGTTGACCCGTCCATCCACCTCTTCCCTGTGAGGCTTTAAAACAAAGCCACCTGACATCCTGCTTTGCTCCGGCGACTTTAAGTTTTGGATAAACACTGTGATTTTCTCAGCTTGCATTTTATACTATAATCATAAATAGCTAATCAACTAAGTTTATGCTGTTTTGTTATCCATATTTAGCTATCAGCTATAGTTTTAAGTTACCTCGAAGATTAAATTTCTCACACAGATCATATGAACAGCATATACAGTGTTATTCATTATGTGTATACGTAGTTACATTTAATTACAAGAAGTAAATTTAGCTTACACATTTATGCTTTAGTGACACTGATCCAGTCTCATTGTGGATGTTTTGCTACATTTACTTAAACAAAGGATCTGAGCACTTCTTCCAACCTCGACTAACAACACCACACACACATCGGGGTGCTGCGGGCGAACTCGTGGCCCTCGGCCCAGCATGGCCACCGGATTAGAAAGGCCGTTTTTTATTTTTTTTTATTTTTTTTTCCTCTGGTTCTCATGACGCGTGAATGGCCAGCGAGATGGTTGCACCGACATTATCCTACACATTCATCTCCACATCAAAGATGAGCCCAACGGTCCGGAGGAATGCCACCCTGAAAGAGAGCAAGGACCCTGCTGCTAATGATGGATTAGAGATCCGAAAGCGGAGAGAGCGTTGTGTTTATGAGTGACTGTTGATATCTGATCAGACTAAGATCTCTCTTTCTTTTCTTTTTTTTTTAAAAAAAATACAACAGTTTTGCTGGCCTTCAGTTTGTCTTTCTCACTGTCGGAGTGAATCATTCAAGCTCATTCTCATCGGACAAAGGCATGCGAGCAACACATTAATGTCTCTTTGCACTCATTAGACCCCTCGGTAATCACTTATTTTTGTTGTGGGTTAGGGTTAGTCTGTGGCTACGTTACCACGGACAATATTTCGTCAACCCGACTGAAATCATTCTGATAATGGATTCAGTTTAACTGCTTCCTGCCCCAGATCATCAGAATAAAACAACTTCTTTCACGTGCATAAAATTTACTCTGAATCTCTTCAATAGATAATAGATAACAAAGACAGACCTGCCTCTGTCCACATCAGTCCCAATTTTGTCCATCTTTTGAACAGCACATTGTTTTTCCATCCTTCTTCTGTAACTGCGTGTCCTGTGAAGGGTCGCCGAGGGGCTGGAGCCTATCCCAGCTGGTACATGGCTGTTAGGCCCTAACATTTTCCTTTTGAATGAATTATCAAAGGTTTTTACCAACCCTCTCAATTTGATTGGAAAAAAATCCTTCTGATGAGACCAGTCTTATTTAATTGAGGTGGTCACATGAAGCATTTTTTATTCTGATTATTAAGAAGAATACTACTGTCTGTATAAACGTGACATCAACTACATGGACAAAACTTAAACTAAGGCCAGCATGGAGCCTACGAATACCATGTTCAACGGTTTTACTGTCCATTGACTGTTGTTTGTTATGAACACGTGTCTCATTACAGTTGTGCATACATTTTTTTTTTTTTTTTTAATTTAAAGCTGCAATGTTACCCTAATTGTAACCCTAGTTGCCCTGCACAGATATTATTGGAGGGCACGCCAAACTGACTTGACCAGGCTGTGTGCACACAGGACTTTATATGTTGAGATAAAGAATGGCGTTCTGAAAACCATTTAAGGTAAAGTTTAGGTTGCACGATCATAAAACATCCCCACTGATGCACTGCTATTTTAGCTGTTTTCAAGCTGCAGCTGCATACGTTTTTCTGCTGCATGTTGAATCAATAGGTCCAGAAAAAAAATCCATTTCATAGAATTTAGGAGAAAGGAAATAAAAGAGAAGAATCAGAAGACAATGTGGAAGAAGCTGTGGGAAGTTCAGGGATTGAGAAAACGAATGCCAGGCAAAGATAAAGGAACTCCCCATCAATGCTATTAATTTATTGAGCAGCAACATGTTGGGTGTTGTGTAATTAGTCAGCCTTGGCAGTTGTACACTAATCAAAATCACAGCGAGCTCCTAGGCAGCGGTGAGGGAGGAGGAAAAAAGAAAAAGTGGAACAAGAGAAAAAGTGCTGTAACGACGCAGAGAAGGAGGCAGATAAAGAAAACAATGCAGCGGCAGAAACAGAAAGAGAGGGTGAACCTGCAGCCGGGCTGCTGGTGTCGTGATTGATGAGGTCACTGAGGGGGCTTCCCCAAAATGCAGAGTGTCTTCAGAAGGTCAGTCAGAGGTTGGATGGGGGTCAAAGAGCAAACAAAGGGGAGACGCAGTCTGAGGGCGCTGCAACGAATTCATGTTTCAGGTGGTTGTCATGCAGGTACGATGCGAGAAAAATGCAAAAGCTGTCTGAACAGGAAGAGAATCTTATAGCAGGCGACATGTCACCCCCTCCTTAGTTGGTGCAGCTGTAAACATTTTAACATTTAGTCTAAAACTAATCTTACTGATTTTGCAGAACGTTGCACGGAAAGTAATATTAGTTTAGCTTGATAACAAATGTATAAGCAAAGATTCAAACAGAAACAAACATTCTTTTAAAAACCAGGATTCCATTAATATTCCCTAAGGTTAGCACGCATGCTAATTCCGACACACATACACTACTCCACCAAAAGCTCTCTTCAGTGTTGTCACTTTGTGTTCCTGGGTGGGAGGGCCAGCAGTGGAGTAGTTATGTGTGAAGGTAACCATTTTCAACCGCGCTGGAGCCACTTGGTAAACACACACTATAATTACTGCTTATTAGAGGCTATGGGGGCCCATTAGCGACTCTGGCCCTGCCCCTCACTGCCTGCCTCCTCATTATAGAAGCCAGCGCGGCACAGTCTGCCTCATTACCACCTGCCTGTTAAACTCACACACACACACACACACACACACGCTGTCTGTGCAACGACACACACACACACACATAAACATTTGTGAGCACGCTGCAGGTGCTACCAGATTGAAGTCAGGTGTTGACTTGTTAACTGTTTCGATAGTGAGAAAAAAAACGGATGAGCGTGTTCATTGCATCATGTGGTATTAGTCCAAAGGGGTTAACGGACATTGTTTGCATCGTATTATAGGAAGTGTTCATTATTTTTCATTTCAAATTTAGTCCAAATTTTGCTGCATTCCTTTGAAATGGCAATTGAAGGTGGCGTCACTTGTTGCATGTAACAGAAACTTGGTTTAGGTCTTTGGATCCAGCAGGTGTTTTTAAATCGTCTCAATTTTTGATTTATTTTTGTTAAGTTATAGTTACGTTTAGTGCAGCTGAGCAAAGTAACAAGTATAATGTAAATCATGTATACATTTGCATTGATTTTGCACTTGCTGTGACTTCCTTTTGGCCGTTGCAACAGGCTGTAGGCATTTTTAGCCAAACAAAAACTATACGCCCTAACGCAAGTGAGCCTCGGCTGTATGGCACACATGCATTATACGTGCACACAAACAAAATCTTTCTCTTAATTGCCCCCTCGGAGTGCCCCATTTTGACCCAGTCTCTATTAAGTAAACAATAATGTCACATTCCAGACCATGCCACCCTGTGCTGTTCACTGTGCCGCAAACAAAAGCCTCATCTCTGTCAGCAGGCACCGAACTGGGTGCAGCTGCCACTGTCGTTTCTTCACTTTACTGGCACGGCCCGACCTTCTCAACAGCACTGATTTACTGGGGAATACAGACGCTATTTTCTAGCCCCCTCCCCGCCGCAACAGACCCTCTCTCCCATTCCCTCAGTGCCCTCCCTGTGCCCCCTGTTAGGGCTACAGTTTCTGAGCTACGTCTGTTTGAGTCTGCCATGGCAGCAGAGCCGGAGAGAAGCTGCCAGCACGCTCTACTTCTCTTTGATTCCTTTATTTTCTCTCTCCTCCTTCTCATTCTTTCACTCTCGCTGATCTGTCGTGCTACAGTAGTTGAGTGAACAGCTCCATGGCAGCGCTGGCTATTTCATACTTGTATCTGTCTCAGCTGCACACTCCTTGCTTTTTTTTTTTTGTGTGTGTGTTCCTACAGGTGAATGTCTTGTACGTATGCACGGCTGCCAGGGAAGCAGATGGCTTCGAGAAAGAAAAGGAAAAGTGTACAGGAATAAGAAGGGAAACTGTGGCGAACACTTAACACTGTAGTGATGTGTCATGATCAAAAGAGCCGACTCTAAGAGCCGATGCTTGGTAGTGAATCAAAAGAGCCGATTCCCATTGAGTGAGAGCCAGCTTTTGCTCGTTCATCTCTGCTCGTGTCAGGGCGGGGTTAGAACTTCGTTTTGATGGGCACGCCATGTTGTCAATCACATGTGACGACTTGAGATCATACCATTATGTGAAGGCAGAGAGGTGGACAGACACTGTGGCTGACTGAGTTACAGCAGACAGTGGTGAGGAAGTACTGGCGTACGTAGTTATGCGTGACGCCCATAAACGAAGCAGTATCTGGCTGAAATTTAAAGACATTGGGGAAATGAAAATAATATCAGGAGCAGGTTCCACCACAGACCTGCACAAGGACATTTATAACATTTGTTTACTGAGTTTGGTTCTGTTTTTGTGTGTGTGGACTTGATTGCAGGGTTTTGTTCATTTAGTTGCACGATTAAAGTTTTATTGAACTATTAAACAAAAGTAAGAATGGTTTTGTAACAGATTAACTGCACAAAATAAGACAAGTATTAGGCTTCTTATAAAACACAAATGCAAAAGGGCCTATCAACACACAAACCATATATATTTGTTGTGTTGGATTAAAAAATATTAGGCTATAAACGATACTAAATAAAGAGCCGTTTGGGAGCCGAAAGAGCCGGCTCATCTTTGGGAGCCGTGGCAAAAGAGTCGGCTATCAGAAAAGAGCCAGAACTGCCCGTCACTACTGTAGTGGACTGAGCAACAGGTCTTCTGACCTAAAGTACTAAACTGGACATAAAATTGCCCTTAGACCCATTCCAAAGCTGACTTATATGAACATTTTCTGTCTGTGTGTGAACTGGTTTGTTTAAATTATCCTTTAAAGGAGTAAAGAACAGTGTGCCAATTCATTGACTCTGACCTCCTCCCTTTGACTTTTTTCTTACATGATAAGAACAATCCACTTCCTGCTCGCTAGCAAAGTTACACACCACCCTCCAGGGTGGCAACTGGAGCAGGAATTTTGTAGAAATACACAAAGAACTTAATTAACCTTTTGAGATGAAGCCTTTTTATTGAAGCGCTAAAAACAAATAGTCTCCAAAACAGAGATTGTGGTTCTACGGTCTACCCAAGATTGATGTTAGTAAAACTGCACACAAAACATATTTCCAAGTACATAATGAATGACATGTGATACTGGAACGTTTTAATGAAGTAAATAACTAGATCACAAGTTTAAGAACATCTGACACCCGTACCGGTGCAATGTCAGTGCAGGAATGTGCACAGAAACAATGCAGGAGCACGCATGGACATCTGAGTCTCACCCTGAGTTAAGAATCCTCAACCTGAAGCACCTGTTAGTCTCACATCTAATTAGAAAAGAAAAGAGCCGCCTCTCTTCACCTGCGCTGAACAACAGGTTTCTCCCACAGGAATTCTTGCCCTTGGCGTCTCGGAGGTGGCTGATAAAGGAGCATGTGTGGCATTCAACATATGAGCATATGTGTGTTTGTGTGCGTCCACTCCAGAGTGCTCCAAACTCTGAGGACAACCCCTCCAGAAAACACAGGCCTGGCTCTCCAAACTCAAAGGACGAGCTCCATTCACCGCCTGGCAACGGCGCTGAGAAATGGAGAAGAGATGGGCAGAACGGAATGGGTGGGCAGTAAATTATCAGCTTTTAGAGGCGAAGACGTGATATTTATTTATAGCATTGAGCCAGGGCAGTCAGGGAGGGTTGAAATGGAATGGGGGTGCGCGTCTTTTGCAAGGGGCATCTTAGGTGGTCAGCATTGACCTGCACTAACCCCTTGTATCCTGTCTTATTCTCCCACCCTTCACACTTGTCTTGTACCCAGAGCTCCCGAGACCTCCCTGGCAATTAGGGAACGAGTCACACCCACTCCCTGCCCCCCAAAGGCAGTAAATTTTCCTCCTTCTTCTGGCCTTGTGACACACACACTCACACATCCTCAGAATCGAGGCTTCAACACGCCATTCAGGCCGGTCCCTACTTGCTTTATCCCCCACTCTACATTTTATCACCACCCCTTGTTTTGTTTTGCTGTCTCAATCCATCAATCTTCCCATTAGGCCTCCATATTACGGAAACCGCGGGTAACGCCCCCTTTACACCAGCCCTTCAAATCCGTCTTCCTCTCTGCACCTCCCTCAGCCTCCTCCACTTGCTGCTGACTCCCTCTTTCTCTCCATCCTTTAGTCCAGACTCATTAGCCCCTACCTGTTGCTTTCAAAATCATCGGACTTTTCTGCATCTAGTCGCCTTCACCCCTGCCGCTCAAGGTTAGCATTGGACTGTGCCGGAGGAGAAAAGATGGAGATGGGCGGGGAGGAAGAGCGAAGGATTGGGGATGCTGTGGGTGGATGGAGGTGGGGGTAGCAGCAGCACTTTGGGTGGTATGTTTCCTGCGAGGGTAGGACACAATGCCCCCAGTGTTCAGGCAGGCCCACAGGAGCTTGTTTTACAACAGGGGAGGGGTGGCCATCAATGGCCAGATGATGTGAACCACCCTGAGCCGATTCACAGTGACAAACAGCCCCCTCCGAGCAGACCCCCACCTCCTCCTCCTCCTCCTCTTTTCTGCTTTCTCCCATCGCCTCCCTCCTTCCCTCCACACATTCTGTTCTGTTGGACCAAAACCAGGGCAGCCGGAGAGCATGCAACAGCACCGCGGCTCAATGGACTGGAAGTGAGGGGACACACGCCCACACACATACGCACATGCCCAAAATTTCTCACATACATAATGGGCATACATGCATACACTCACGTGCACGGACACACACACAGAGGAGCAGACCCTTTCTGTCCTCCTAATGACGCCTCAAGCATCTCGCTGGAACATGAATTGGTATTAGTTTAATTAAACTAGCGTGGCCCTTATTTGTGTTCCTCTCTTCAGTCTCAGAAAGGCAAAATGGCTTGATGACAGCATAATTGCTGAAGAATTGAAGGAGAGCTAGTACGTTGAGTTGCCAAGGAGGCCCAAAATCCACCCCCTCCTCCTATTTTTCAACTTCATTGGCCATGCTCTGGAGACCTGTCCATACTCTGGGCCTCAGAGTTCATTAACGTCCGCCAAATACATACTTTAAATGGAACTTATGAATAATAATAATAATAATGGTAAATAATTGTTTTGTATTTTGATGTATACAAAATGGTAAAATCCGTTTTAAGTCACGTGAACAACCCTGACTGCGTTTACATGTTCTTTAGTATCCCGATTTTGAGGCTTATCCCGGCTTTGAGCATATCCGGGATATGGTGTTTACATGGAACACAGAGAAACCCGGTTATTCATATCCCCGTATACATGATAAATACCAGAAACTCGTTTTCTTATCGCTGCATCCTATCTGCGCATGCGTGTTTTACATCTTTTTCAATGTTTTCCAACGCGACCTAACTTGTTCAACGGAGCGAGGTGGAAAACCAGCGTCACGTA
>JASGAT010394748.1:8885-33823 GCA_030220025.1 Chelon auratus | reverse complement strand
CAGCAGCTCAGAGGTTCTTACCACTTGCCTACAATGAGTCAACTAGTTTTGTTTTCTCTTCTTTTTGGAGACAGGGTTAAGACATCTCCAAATGGCTTATGATTCTGGTCAAGGTGATGTTCAGTCATCCGTATTGTTTTGTTTAAGGACGCCGTCACAAATCACATCGTCCTAATCAGAACTGCCTCTGCTGGGTTGATGACAGTTTTTATTCAAATAGATATTTTTAAAGTAGAACAGCTTGTAAAGATTTTACATTATGTAAGCACTTAGGCATGACCTGTACAAATATACACCGATCAGGCATAACATTATGACTGATAATGTGTAGGTCTACCTTGTGCCTCCAAAACAGTTGTGATTCATCAGGAGAATGGACATGGGCCTTCTGAGGGTGTCCTGTGGTGTCTGGTAACAGGATGTTGTTAGTGGGGGACTTTGGGTCCTAAAGTGTTTTTGTGTGTTCCTGTGTCAGGCTGCATCCTGCTGGGGATGACTGCTGCCATCAAGGAACCTTCCCTATGGTCACAGTTACCACAGCAAAGACAGCCAACTGTTTGAATACTTGCCGGCTGTGACTTTAAACTTCACGTATGACATAAAAGTATTTGATTTTATTATTATTATTTTATAATCCAGCCCTGCTCCCGTAATACCTTTATTTCTACACTGCTCTGGTATCCTCTTCTCCAGTTCTTCATTCATGATATCACACGTGAAAAAACAATCGATTATTCTGCCATTTGCAGAAGCTATTCCACAGCATTAAACACAAACGCCAGCGCTCATCAGCGTGGATGAGGCACACTCCGAACGCCTCATAATGTGAGCTGGTGGGAACAAATGTGCCGACAGCTTGAGAGGACACCATGCACTGCTCAGCATTCACCCGCCTGCCCTTCTGTTATATGTGTCTTATCAGTAAGACACAGAGAGAGAGAGAGACCAGTGGTGAGGTTTTCATATGACTCCAGAGAGGTCAGACTTCCAGGGCGGCAGGTATCTCTTCCAAACACATCCTGGACGCATCTCAACTTTCTCATTCTGCCCAAACACACATGCACCAAAATGAGATTATTTATTTGCAATAAACACCGTTTCCAACTTACTTTTCAGCGCCTGGATCAGCGCCTTGCCGTCCTTAATCAGCTCCTTGATGAACTTGTTGGTCTTGTCCAGCTCCAGTTCGTGAGACTTGAGCCTCTCCCTGAACTGTGGGCTGTCCAGGTAGCAGTCGCTGAACTCCAAGGCAGGTAGTCCCATGATGCTGCACCGACACCGGCCAAGACACAACCTGGACGACCCCGGCTGAGAGCTACCAACAGGAGGAGGGCGGAGGTGAAGAGGAAGAGGAGGAGGAGGAGGAAGGAGGAGGAAGGAGGGAGAAAACCTGTGCTGCTGCTGCTGCTGCTGCTGCTGCTACTACTACAACTGCTGCAAATGATGGGAAATCCAATTACAAGATGTAAACAACAGGGCGGAGGTGTATCCTGGAGGAATGGCTACCTGCATAACCTTCTTCTTTAAAAGTTCACAGGACCGAGAGGAGACCAGGCAGCACAGCAGCGACCCGACACCAATTAAAACAGAATAAAAAAATTTAAAAAAAGAGTCAAAGCAGGAATAAGTGGGCTTCAGAGAACAGACGTCCACTTGCTCAGGTAAAGCCGGTGCTGCATTCCTCTCGACCAACTCATTCTGGACCGGACAGAGTCCAAACCTTGGCGAGGAAGGAGGGAGAGAGGGAGAGGGAGGGAGGCAAGCAAGCTAAATAAAAAAAAACTAAACTCGTAAATGCGGTGTCTTCCCTGGGCGGTTTTAAATGCAATGCTCTCTCCTTAGCCCCGCTCAGCTCAGCGCCGCAGCCCGTAATCAACCTACCCCGACACGGATAATACCCTGATTGACGTCTGCCTCGGCCAATCAGATGGCCGGACTAGGGCCGCTGACCCTTTGAGGGGGCGTGTTCGGTTAGTTGCCTGTAGGGCAAAGAGAGGATGGAAAACGAAGAGGACTCACTCTGATGATGTTTCTGTAACTGCTGCTGATGGCCCTGAGAGAGTTGGAGCTGAACTTCTCAAACTAATTCATGTTGCATTTTCAATACAGTCACATATAAATAATAATAATAATAAATAAATAACTACGGCCTATGTGTCACTTTTTTTATTTACATGATAGCATAGCATTAGCATTAGAGAAACAGACTTCAAACTAGAAAAGAAATCTTTATAACAACATCAATAAAGATCTGTTTACACAAATGTGTATCAAGCCAATCAACTAATCATTTTGCTACTTATCAATACACACATACGATCAGCCACAACAACCACCGACAGGAGAAGTAAATAAAATTGATCATCTTGTGACAGTACAATGTTCTGCCAGGAAACTTTTGGATCTGATATTTATTCATTCATGTGGATGTTACCACCCACCTAGACCAGACCAGGCACCCCAACCCCATAGCAATGACACTCCTTCATGGCAGCAGCCATCCCTAGCAGGATGCATCTTGACACATGCAGCACACACACACACACACACACACACACAAAACGCTTTACAACAAAAAAAAAACATAAAAAACAGCACAAGGTGTTGACCTGGCCTCCAAATTCACTAGATCCCAAACTGGGATGATCCACAGAGGTCCCTCCCCTCAATTACCAAAGGTCCCCACTGACAACATCTTGTTGCCAGACACCACAGGACACCCTCAGAAGGCCTATGTCCATTCTCTGATGAGTCACAACTGTTTTGGAGGCACAGGGTAGACCTACACAATTTTAGAAAGGTGGTCATAATGTTATGCCTAATCGGCGCAGGTCACAAGTTTACATTTTTTCTTAAGTAGTCATGAGTATGTCTATACCCATGTCCCTAACGTAGGGAATTTCCACATCAGTTGCAAACTGGGCAACTCATCACATAGGCTTATTCATAGAGTTTCCAAAAATGTCAGTTTCAGGGTGGCACGAGAGTCACACAGTCATCAGCAACGTCTCTGTGGTCCATGCTGTGATAAACATGAATATCTGTAGAAACGCAAGGACGAAAGCGCTGAACATAAATATCTATCTATAATTAGGAGGAGAACAAACAATGGGATAACATACAGCTAAAGAGTTCCTGGTCAGGTATGGACAAGACTTAAGTGGTATAATAGACGGCCCAGGCCCTTTTTGTTAACGTATAACAGGTATATATCACAGAATATACTGAAACAATTACTAAAGTTGCTAATCAACAATCTAAAACAAAAGTTTGATACCAAACTTGATCCATGACTCTGAGTGTCCCATTCTCTTAAATTATTCAGGCGAGACTCAAAGATCAACAGAGGAGGGAGCAGCACCTCATAGCGAACAGCAAGTGTACAGGAAGACAAAGAGTCTGCAAGTTATTTTTCATTACCAGCTTTATGAGCCAGCACCAAAACCGAAAGCGATATATTCCGGTCGCGTTCTTTTGTCAAATAATTCCAAATTTGTTCAGTTTCGTGAAACACACAGAGCACATCTTTACACTTGAATCACTTTGAGTATGGCATTTTGAATGTACATTGAATTAAATAATCGATTTTAACTTAATGGTAATTAACATAAGGGTCTCCCTCAAAATAAAAATAATGAATGTAGCTGTAGATGCAATAACTAGTAAGTAAGTGTGCTTACCAGTGAAGATATACAAACACATGGTGTATATACAAACATAGGGCCAAATGTATGAGCTAATTTTATTTCTATGAATGAAAAATATTTTAGCAACAGGCATTCAAAGTTACACAAGCGGGACCTTGTACCTAAGAAACAACAACAAGCTTATATGGCGATTTAATAATTATTGTTTTAAATTGTTGAATATAACATCTTCCCAAACATAGACGATCTTTGCCCACAGCCTTCCCTGCAGCCTGGTTGGTGGGAGGAGACGCTGATGTCATCTCAACCAGAGCGGGGAATTTCTGTGTAGAGGTGCCTGCTCCGGCGCGATCATCTCTGGCGCCCCCTTCTGGCAGGACGCTGCACTGCAATACATTTGGTATTTATTGACCCCAACTAGAACGGTATAAACATACACATATAGGCTTACACACCAAATTTTACACTCTTTTTTGGGGCTTGTTTATTCTACTTTTATGTTATTTTACCTCGTAGTCTTCTCCGTGCCTTTTGTTGATGTTTAGAGAGTAGCCACAACACAAATCCATCACTGCTATGCATAATGACAATAAAGTTAATTCATTAATTAATTTATAAGTAGAGATGTAAATCAAGAATGAAAATTAATGGCAGGGAAATTCAAATAACCTTCTTCGGACGCTTAAATGTGGCTTCAACATTATTTTTGATATGTCATTGCTTTTCCTGTCTGCTGCCATAGAGGCCTTTTTTTTAAAATCCTGGTGTACCAATGCACACTACTACAACCCAGTGATTGGACGCAAAAGCCCCAAACTATTTATTTTCTCCAAGAAGACGACGGGGTGATTTGAGTTAAAAAAGGTAAAGCCCATTTCATATTTGAGCTGACCTGATACCAGCCTGTTAGTGACAGTGCCACCTCCATTCAGATCTAATGCTTTTCGAACAGTGCGTGCCAGTGACACATTTTTTCGCCTGCGGTTCACGTGTGAAAAAGGGCACCGATTTAGAAGCGCCACTTCCTCTGCCAAAAGCAGATCGAGGCGTCTGGTCGCTCGCTCATTTCTCCATCTGCCACAGCGTGGTGAACACAGATTTGCCATTTACAGGAAGTCGCCTGCTGTTTGCGTGCAAAAGATGCAGGAGGAGGCCGTAGCTCAGGAACCAGAAGCAACCGGTTTGTAGTCAGGTGCACGTGATGAACACAAACATGTTCAGCATTGTCCCAAATTACGAGAGTTATGACGTAAATGTGATTTGTTCTAGCTGCTGTTTGTTCCAGCGTCTTGAAACAACACATCTGGGCTTACTCTTGCTAGCTGTAAAATGTCTAAAGGTTATATCTTGGATCATTTCAGGGTCACATAGTGCAACAGAGAAATAATCTCAACAATCAGAGAACTAATTTTATAAACTGATAATAATATTAATCCTATACACCAATCAGCCATAACATTATGAGCCATCTGAGAATGGACATGGGCCTTCTGAGTATGTCCTGTGGTGAATGTTGTTAGTGGGGGGCCTTTGAGGGGAGGGGCCTCTGTGGATCATCCCACAGATACTTGACCAGTTTGGGATCTAGTGAATTTGGAGGCCAGGTCAACACCTTGTGCTGTTTTTCATGTTTTTTTTTTAGTTGTTCCTAAACTGTTTCTGTGTGTGTGTCCTGCTGGGGATGGCTGCTGGCATCAAGGAGTGTCATTGGTATGGGGTGGGGGTGCCTGGTCTGGTCTAGGTGGGTGCTACATGTCTGAGTAACATCCACACGAATGAATGCCACATCCTAAAGTTTCCCAGCAGAACACTGGATTGTCACAAGATGCTCAATGTTGTTTACTTTTCCTGTCGGTGGTCATAATGTTGTGGCTGATCGGTGTATTCTTACAATGGAAGAAACCCAAAATGACAAAAGGAGACAAACTAGGAAATGTCCCATGTCACACTCGCAACGTTAGAAACTGTCTGGTGAACAAATTACAGCGTTTCTTTTTTATTATCCAGCCAACATGCCATTTGAATTTCACACTTTTTCCTTTTTTTTTTTTGTGGGAGTTTGTGATCAGTTTTCACAAAACCTTGACCTATTCTGCCATCTCCTGGTTGAAAGAGATAAAGAAAACAGGCTCAGTGCTCATGGAGAAGATGAGAGAAAAGTGTCGTCACATTTATTTATTTATTTATTTTCGCTGCACATTCCCTGCATAGTTTTGTTTCTCACGCTGAGAATGGCTGAGTGGTTTTTAAAATCCCGATGTACTGCAGAAGATGAAATATGGAGAGATGTGCATCCATTAAAAAGGAGAAAAGGCGAACCACTGTGAATAATTCACCCGGCCTGCACACCACGGCTCTTTATTGTCATTCAAGTGTGCAAAAAACGATTCTTTTAAGCCATTCTCACTTCTTCTTGGAGTTTTGTCAAAATCCAACATTCATGAGGCTTTCTAATGCATCTTCCAGAATTATAACTTATAAACTGATTTTTTTGTTCAAGTACCACCTTCCCCTGGCCTCATGACCTGTATTACTGTACCTCCTTCTTTAGGAATGAGAAGCAAAGTCCTGTAATCCTATATAGGATATGCAGCTGAAGAGGAACCTGGCTCAGACTGCAAAGGATCCTGGCTTTATGTAAGATTAATTCTGGGAACTGAAGTCATTCCCTGAAGTCATTCCCAACGCAATGTCGTTTGCATTGCGTTGTCCAGGAGGACACGGCTATGAGAATGTATCAGTGCCCAGTCAGACGGGCGGCCTCGCTCGTTTCCGGGATCTGGTCGGCCCCCATGGCCTGGACACTTGCGTCACTCTGTCTCGGCCTGTCTCCCTCCTTCCCCTCTCCACTCGAGGCAGGCTGGTAATTTTAGTCCTGACGTTGGCCTGTTAAAATGAGTCCTCTGACGTAGTTAGAAGGGGGTGGTGAGGTGAGGGAAGGGGGTGAGATGGATGGAGTACAAATACATTCTTTAAAGCCTCTAAAGTCCATACGCATCTCTGGTGGAGAAAAGAGTGAGAAGGTTTGCCACAAGAAGAAGAAGGAGAAGAAGAAGAAGAAGAAGAAGAAGAAGAAGAAGAAGAAGTAGAAGAAGAGGACATGCTGGCTCACCCAGGGCAGTGTCATATGACTTTCTCACAGGTAGGTGACAGACTCATTACATTAGAGGAGTCTTGTTAGTTTGTGTGGGAGTCTAACTTTTGTGATCTTTGCTGCTAGAACAGTTTAAACTGCTTTACAGTGACTGAGCACGGCTTAAAATAAACACTTATTATTGACTTTATTTAACCAGGAAAACAGTCCCGTTAAGATTAAACTTTTCTCTTGGGTGGAGAGTCCTGAGGATTAAAAAAACACACGAGACAATCCAGATTGCAGACGTACAGTGTATTACAGGCATTCCACGTTTAAGTAGTCAAACAACAAAGGTCAAACAGGGGCATTATGAATAAATCAAAAACATCTAGCTCCCTAATATTTAATGAATTCTGCAACAGATTCCAGGGAGAAGAAGGAGCAGCATATCAGAACACCCTATTTCACAATTCGATATGGATTTCAGGGAGAGATAGATAAGGCAAACAAGATATAAAAATGATGTAATAGAACGCACACAGACGGCTACAATCCAAAATAAAACAGATAAGAGGGAATAAATACTGATTAAAATGTCCTGAACTGAGCCAGAGAGGTATAGGTTTTAATATCTGGTGCAGAGATATCAAAACTTTTAGAGCAAACCCACTTGTAGCCATGCTTTATGTCTGTTTGGCTTCCCTCAACTGTTTATATCCCCTGTATAACTTTACTTTAGCTCGGACGTCATCCAAATGCACACACAGGTTCAGTCTCACCTCCCACTCATGGACTTTTGACGTCATCCCCACTGTGCCACTGTGTCCGAAGGTCCCAGAATCCACCAACAAATAACCCCGCTACCCTCCTCTCCAAGTCTAGTTCTTAGGAAAACTGACCGTGAGTGGGTAGGCCTTACATTCCTCTCCTGGCTTTCACTTTCCTTCTCCCACTCTCATTTCCCCTCTTCACTGTGTTTCTTCCAAGGAATTCCAGATGTGGGCTCGCTTTGCTCTAGCGGCTATACCTCTGGGTCTCAAATGATAACAAAGACCAGAGCTGTTACCGTACCAATGCTGACTGGGGCCGGCACGGCTTTTTCCATTTCACAGGACAGACTTCGTGACAGCTACTGCTGCTATGGGATCTCTACTCGCCAAGGTCATAGAGACTACACTGACACCGTGGCTTTAGAATTGGCTTGATTTGGGTTTTTTGGATCAGATTTGGAGGAAGCGAAGAGTTCACGGGTAAGACAGACAGGGGAAGGTCAGATGCTAGCTCCACAAGTGGAAAGATTTGCAGCATGTGGCTGCTGGTGATTTGTTTGACAATTGAATGCAGGGTGTTAATACAAACCAATGCTTCAAACAGTGTGAGAAGAAAGGCTACAGCATTCCTCTGGAGGAGATTACAGTCTTGTGTTAATAGGTTATGTCCGCTTTCTATTTCTCCTCTTTTTCACTTGCTGCCACTTTGCGACATAAAACTATTACTGCGCATGTCTCGGTCAGTTATTGTGTCCACATGCTCTTTATTTTATCTGGCCTTGCACTGATTTCAGGTGCAACGTTACGTCACCATCATCTGGAAATGATTTATTTTCGCAAAGAAAAAAAGCTGAAGTGATGCGGAGTCAGAAAACAAGTTGGGTCATGTATCTGCTCTTCCTGGCCTCCATCCAGGTGATTCCTGGCCGCCTTAATCACTTCATAAAGAAACGTGTGTCAAACAGAGACGCAGACAGGGGGAGAAGGAAGGGACGTTAGAAGGCAGGAGGAGGGTTTCTAGTCCTGAACCTCCTGTTTACCTCTCGTGTCTCAGACACAGTCCAGGTGACATGGACAGTGAACATAGTGGATCTCCTCTGTCGTTGCAGACGGGACATCACTCCTCTGCTTCATCCACGCCTCAAACACTCTGCAGGATGTCCGAGGGAGACGTCACGGTGCTGCCGTTCGGACCTGCGTCTCTGGACCTCTCCAGCCACGAGCAACGGACACTGACCAGGCTCTACAGTCTGAACGGAGGATACCACCTGAGGATTTTACCAGACGGAACTGTGAGCGGAGGGAGGCAGGAAGATGACCCTTATGGTGAGAAACAAAAACATCTGTCGGGGTTTGAGGCTGTAAAAGACTTTTAGGAGAGTTGACTGGAGCTTTAGTTGAAAGTTTTAACTTAATAATAAAGTAATGATAAAATACAAAAGATCGACTCAGTATGTTTTAGTTAGAAGTCATCTGGACTTACTGAACAGACTGAAAGTATTTGAACTTAGGAGTCGCGGTAAAGCTGCCCTGAGATGTGGGTTTGCGATCATAAATTCTTGCCCTGTGTACACATTTGGATGACTAGTGTCTGGCTTCCCTGAAAACAAAACGCTGGGCAAATATTTGTTTTCGGGAAGTGGTTGTTACACTGAGTTAAAATCTTCCGATTTAACCTTGAAGAGGAAAAAATAAAGTCACGTGGCTACATCATGTGTCATAATGTTTGCTTGCAGACATCCTGAGGCTGAAGGCTGTGAGCGTTGGAGTGGTGGTCATCAAAGGTGAGAGGACCGGACGCTACCTGGCCATGAACAAAAATGGACGTCTCTACGGATCAGTGAGTTTGTTTTCTTTTTACATTTTAAAGTAAATTGATATAAAATCATGTCACAAATGTTCCCAGACTGTTTGCTCGTCTTAACTGTTACCTAATAGACATTTTTATCCAAAGCTGTGATCATCACAATTTCAAAACAGTGGAAAATCACAGCGTTCACACACAGTTTTTGCACAATATAAATGACTGTGAGTAAGAATTTGTCATTGGGAATTATCAATCAAGAGCCGAGCAACAGATGCATTTAAGGAATTACAGATTTAACATGAGGATTTGATTCTGCTCAGTTGTTTAGGCAACTTTCTTCTGCTTCCCTCACGATTTTTATTGATGTTCGTGTCTCAGCAAGCACTGAACGATGAGTGTTACTTCCTGGAGACGTACGAGGAGAACCACTACAACACATATCGCTCTCAGAAGTACAGCTGGTATGTTGCCTTGAAGAGGAACGGCCAGCCCAAAGCGGGACCCGACACCCACCAGGGTCAGAAGGCCATCTATTTCCTGCCTAGGTCTGCGGGGAGCACGTAAACCAAGATGGCACCAGGAGCGGCAATCTTTTTAATGCACGTTATTAATTCACTATTATGCTGGACAACGTATCATGAGGTCACTTTAAATCAACAGTGAACGGCGTGTTACAGTTATCCCGAGCTCTGTCTCCATGTTAATACTTGTTCGTACCCACTGTTCCTCTTCCTGCAGACAGAAGCTATGTGGGGGATCAGTGCATGGTGTCAGGTTTGATAAATATGTGTTCACTTTGAAATAGCACAGCTGGGGGAAAGCCAAAGAAAGGCTTTTACACAAAAATAGTTTTACGATTGATCATGTCTGGTACAAAGGAAACCAGTGAAGCAATGAAAATAAAAAAGGCCGACCATCTGGAGTGAATTCAGACTGAAGGAATGAACGTTTTTCATAAAGTTCCCAGTACAGAAGAATAATTCTAACAGATATAAAATTGTATTAGGAAGATTTGCAGGAGCTGATATCATATTTGCGCTAGGTGAGCCATGACGACACTGAAACCTTTGTTGTACTGATTTTGTTTTTGTGTGCACATGGTCTACTGACAGTCCTCAAGACAAATGTGAAGACTTAGGTTTTGGTTGATTTTCAGAAGAGAAAAAAAGGATTATATGCTTCCGGTTAAGCAGTGCCTGAACCACATTTATAGTTCTGTTTTCTTTCACAAGGGTAAAATATCACAGTTTCATGATACACATACATATATAATATATATATATATATATATAAAATAAAATAAAACCTTTTATTTTACTGTAATATTATGCTAGGTTAAATTACTATTGTGAATATTTATTTATTAAGGTTTGTTGCTAGAAGCATTTAATTTTACTCAAAACTGTAACAGAAAATTCACAGTGATGGATGCAAAAGGTAACTTGGTCACCTTTTCACAAAGTAATACATATTGTATTCAGTGTATTTACGTGTATGAAATAAATCTGCACTATTAACAATAAATAAATGTTTAATTTACTCCGCCTTACGTCGTAGTTCTTTCAAAAAATCAATCAAGTGTCCAGTATCCCTGTTATGTGTTTTTCATGTTTGGCCACAAGAGGGCAGCATTGCTTTAGGTTCTGTGGCGTTTTCTCTCCGAGGGGAATTAAAAGCTCCACTGATTTTGTCTTGGGTTTTATTATCCGTGCATGCCCAAACGTAAACCGTGAATTCAACAGGTAAATTCAAGAAACCGCAGGAGGCTGCTGTGAATTGCATGTGTTTAGTCAGCTGCAGAGGCTGCATAAAGGTTACGACAACACATTAACCGTCCGACAGGATGTAACAGCAGATCGGCGTAAAAGAAAACATCTGAAAAAGGAATTGCAGAAACAGTGTACATTATGACAAGGAGGGGAAGAAAATCATAACCACATGAAGAATGATGTCCTATAACTGATGAGATCTAGCACAAAGAAAGCCTCCTTTCTAATCTTTGCCTAAATAAAACACTATCACATAATGCCAAAATGAGTAGTATTTGGATTCTTAGTCACAGTTTGTGCACACTGTAAAAAGTTTCTAGGTTTGATGCAACTGGATTGAAGGATCTAGTGTCCTTTGCTGTTTTCCATCTGAAACTACTGCAGCCATGAATCCTGTGACAGCTGACAGCAGCACAACACACACACAGAAGGCCCCTCCACTCACCCCGATCAAGTATTTTCACCACATTTCTGAAAGCGATGGCATTCTTCATCTAATCCACGCCTAATGTGTAACGGCTGAAACAGAACATGGCCTGAAACGCCGTGCCAGGAAAGAAAAAAAAAACACTGGAACGCAGGTTTAAAGTGTTTTTGGGAGGGCTGGAGCTGATTCATGCCTCCCCAACAATTTCTATATTATTGTGGGATTTAAATGGAGCTGGCCGGGGAATATTACAGTAGGATTATTACTTATCCAAGTAGCAGGCGTGTGACAAATTACTATTTCAAATTGAGCAATAGTTCTAGACTTCCCCACTTCAGAAAATATTTTCTGTAAATGTCAGATCAGAGCTGAATAAACTACTCCCTATCCCACTTTCCGTCCCCTGATTTGTTTTTCAGGGCAATTTTACATTCTCAGTTGATGTATTAACAGTATTTGACTTGCAAGTGTGTCAGCTATAATATTACTGTATAAATACCTCCAGTCTACTGCACTTCTGAGGGAAACCCTGCACATTTTACTCCACTGCATCCATGCATATTCACAATTGCAGCTAGTTTGCACGATAAAAGATATAATTGCCATATATTTTTGCATTTAAACTAAGATCTAAGTTATTTAGCTACAAAAATAAAAAATGATTACTGCTTAATCAGTTTACTCTACCACAGTTGAGATTTAACCCCGTGAATTTACTGACTGAAAAACATGTGAGGAAACAACCAATTAATGATTAAAGTAGCTTTAATTTCCTTTTAATAACAAAGGAGCCATTTGTCTTTAATTGCAAATGTGTTTCCGTGACCTTTGGTGTGCAAAAATAGAGTAGAAAAACAAACAGGTAGGCCTCTTTTACTCCTGGACACTGACCGGACACATAGCTGTTGATCTACAAACACTGACTATTACACAACCCGTGACCTCTCATTTACAGCAGAGTGTGTATGTCCTTCTTTCCACCAGGCCACCCTGTGAAGCTCACACACATACACACATGCACGCAAGGACACACACAGAACATCACACACACACACACACACATGAACCTGGTTGGCCACTGGCCTGCAGGGCTGTGCAGGGCAGGAAGGGAATCATTCACTGTAAACTGAACAAGGACTGGCTTCCTCTGGGAGTCCCCTAGCCTGACAGCAGCCAAGATCCTTGCAACACAAACCACTCTAGCAGACACAGACACACACACACACACACACACACATGCACACAATCAACACGTACACACCCTGGAACTGGGACACATTCTCTCATCTGTTACTCGTCTCTCTTTTCTCAGTTCTGTCTTTCTTTACGCTCCCTTCCTGCCTGTCTCTCAACTTCAAGTTTCCTCCGACCCCCATCTCTGGGTTATTCCTTTCTTCTTTTATATTCTACAAACATTTCTTTGTTCTTTCCTTTATTTGTTTTACTATTCCAGCAGCTCTTTAACTTTGACTTGCCAACATCAAAAAAGCTCTTGGAATTGCATGATTACAGATTTATACATTTAGATGAGGGGTAATTTTCGGAGCTTCATTTTCGCTGCAATGCCTCTTTAAAGCATATTTAAGAAATCTTGCCCATTAAGGCTCTTTTAGGGCACTGCGAGACATAGACGCCGTGACCTATGCACGCAGCCAGTGCCATTTATACTTGTGCGCTCGTCAGTCTGGCTCGCTCTGTAACAACACCACCCAAACGCTAGTCTGCGCTGTGTCTTGTTTGCCGGTCAGGTCCATTTTTGTTTCTATTTCCTAATTCCTAATTCCTTCCTAATTCTTTATTGATCCAAACCAATCTGCTCAAAAACTGTGGAGATGGAGAAGAAACATTTCTGGGGAGGTGCATGCCAGCTATGGCAGCGGTTTTCAAAGTGGAGGCCTCGGCCACCTGGGGGGACGTCAGGGGGCGCTAGGGGGGCCTCAGATAATTGGAGGGAAGATAAGAAAAACATTGCAAAAATAAAAAAATAGAATCTAATTATTTAATCATTACTGTAAAATATAATCAAATATTTTTAATCATTTTCATAATATAATAAAACATATAATAATATAATAATATTATAATAATTTCAATTTTATATTGAAATGTTATTTGTCATGCTCATTGGTTTGTGCCATTTATCAAGCTGCTTTGCCCCTCAAGCTAGCATGTAGCTAGCGCAAAATGGACAGGTTTTTGACAAGAAAGAGACTGAACGAACAGACCAACAGTCAAAAAAATCTACGAAACCTAAGGCCAACTAAAATCAGAAAATATGAGGCAGCACTTATGCTAAACAAATGTAATAGTTATTGAACAGTAAATAAAAGTAAGAAAAAACTTTCTAAAAGTCGATGTTTCTTTACATATTCTGTAGCATTATCTGTGGGTTTGCAAAGGGGGTCCGCGGCCAGAAGCTAATGCTGTTTTGGGGGGCCTTGGCATGGAAAAGTTTGGGAACCCCTGAGCTATTTGGGAACCCCTAAGCTATGGCACTAGGCTCTGCAAAGTCTCTGCATAGGGCCCTGTGCTGTCACCGCAGCCTCTACGCCAACTTAAAGCAGAAGTATAAACCGCCTATTACACTAGGTCAGTCACGGCGCTAGGGTCTGCGCTGTTGCCGCAGCTTCTGCATAAACTTAACACAATTAGTGACCCATTTCTTAGGAGCCCCCGTGGTTGCCGTGCTCTACCCATCTGTGCTCATGTGCTTCATTCTCATCCTGTTCAGGTGGCCCTCATAATGAAAACAGGGCCGCTTTGTCAGTGTTACTGTATGCATACTGTTCCCTTCACCTTTCTCCTACACACAAGCACCCACTCACGCTCACGCACCAACAGGAGCGGAAACATAGGATGTATGTCCGTCAGCTGATCCAACGGGAAATGCTGACACCGGTCCCCCCCTCATCTGCTACTGCTCTCTGAGACATGAGGAGGGAGACTCGAGCGAGAGCGGCGAGAGAGAGAGAGAGGAACCAGGGGGGACAGTGAAAGCGAGAGGGAGCATTTTGACAACCCAGAGAATCGCCCGGATGCTTGTGGTTTGCCCTACAGCAACTGTTTTCCTAATAGATGCTTTTTGTGCTGGATAGACACATTCTGAGGGGCTCCAAACATGCAGCCTTCCCTCAGAGAGAGAGAGAGAGAGAGAGAGAGAGAGAGAGAGAGAGACTCAGCATTTGTCAACCAACAAACTCACACAGCAAAGAGAAACTGACACAGTTGTTCTTTGGCTGATGAAAGAAGTGAGTCCTGAGAGATTGTCACCTTTAGATAATCTCTGTGTTGTTTCACGGCGGCTCGTGGCCAAAATTCCTGCACTCTTTTGGCAAAACAAAGAGAAAAATGCGCCAAAAGTAACTCAACACTTGTTCAGTGGAGCTCTAAGCTTCCAACGTGATGAAGGGCTGAGTTTATCAAAGCTGCACGTGATGTTTTAACCTCTCACTGATCGCTGGTGGTGTTTGTGTAAGTGGTTATGGTTCCCCGAATGACCAAATCAAAGTATTTGCAGACCAGAGCTGCAGATAAACGTAACAACCAACACGTTTATTCAGGTTTATTGGCTGGCACCGGTGACAAGATAATGCAAGTGACATTTAAATTAGGTGAGACTATGAAGGTTTTATTTATTTTACAATGTGCACAATGAGAGAAACGTGAGTCTCGGTTGATTAGACCCAATTGCGACGTCACCGTGACAATGGCGGTGGAGATCTGGGCGGGTTGAGGAGCGGAGCCTGATGTGAAGACTGGACGTGAAAAAGATAGAGGAGGATAGTCACGGCAATTCAGACCTGAAATGACAGCTGATAGCAACAGAGGACGATGATCATGTTCAGAAATAGCAACGCTAAAGACTGATTGGACTTACTCTAAGCTTTACGTGGTAGTTTCTTAGGTAGGGAGTAGTTCAAGAAGTACTTTATTCTTTGAACCATATTAAATGTGCTTGTGAGTTTGAGAAGTTTTTCCTCCTGCATGCTAGGTCTTACAGCTAACTTCATAATACAGTGGTACCAGTTGTTCCATTTAAATGTGAGCAAGGAAGAAGATAAGCTTATCTTCTAGAGTTGTAAAACTTCTTTTAAACTCAAATGTCTTTTTTTGATGCATTGGGACACATAATATCTAGTCTTGTATTATATGGAAGCTTCAGTGTGTCAGATGATGAAGTAAATTGTTATCTGCAAGAATTCAGGGTTCTTGAAAATGCGACAGGGATACGGCAACATGTCAATTTGATTTATTTTGTTTTATCTGAAAGCGTAGCTGGTTCATGCTCACGAAAGGAATAACTGTGTTTGTGACGTGCCGTTTTATCACTGTCAATGGGAAATTTGAATCATTTTTTTATTTTTTCCTCATATCATATGATTCAGCACCTCGGGATTTATCCCCCGTGTCAGCATTCAGAGTCAACACAGGATGTTTCACATGCAGGAAGGTGGAAAATAAGGATGTTGAGTCAGGATCAGTTAGACTGCTGCCACATGGGAGTTTGCAATGCATAATGCAACTGCAAATAATGTTTGCCCTTTCATTAATCATACCCACGCAGAAAGCAAACTTTTTTTTTTTTAAAAAAAAGAGAATGATCTTACAAATTCTCAACACTGTGAGAGAAGGAGGATAATAAATAGGGGCGATTGTTTCCCCCTGTCACACCTGCACTCAGTGTGACTTGTACACACAGACCCACACAGTTTAAGTGTGACTCTCTAAATCACTGCTTGTACTTCCGCAAATATGGGAGAACTGTCACCCATTGTTTTAGTTGAGAAAGCACACAGTCACACGCACACACAGACACACACACACACACACACACACCCACACACACACACACACATACCTTATCAAAACCGGAAGCTGGCCTGTCTTTTCAGCTGTGATGTCTCACATACACAAACACACCAACTTGCAGCGATGACGCCAGTGATGGTCAAAAATATCCCAAACGGAATAGTTAGCGGTGAAGTCATATCACCTTTTTTTTCTATTATCCTTTTAACATGAAGATTTGCACATTACAGTCTGACACCCAGGGATTATTTAAAACACACTCACTCGCACATCTACAGACACATACACTGATGATTTACCCAAATGATGTCCTGACATGTCCCTCTGCATCTTCAGCCCGCTTCCTTCCTCCCGAAAACACCTTTTTTATCGTCGCGTCTTTCCAAGTACGTGTGAGCTTTTAGACTTCCTGATGACGTTCAGAACAAAGGAAAGAACCCACTGTTCTGCTGTGAGGTATTGTTCACTTCTTTTGCCATTGTCACATCGGGAAAATAGAAACCAAAACTAAGCGCACAGCTTCACGAGGAAGTGATTTGTGATGTCCCAGGGAATAAATAGATAACAGTAAGGCTAAATATGGGAAAATGTCTTATTAGGATGGAAAGCAAAAACAAAAAGTACTATTTTTGTTGGCCTAAACTATCTTAATGCACATTTTTTTGTTGCAATTCTTATTTATTTTTAGTATATTTCTTTTAAATTCAGCCTTACACTCTTGCTAAATAGATAAGTTTGTATTAAAACGATATATATTTTATGTACCAAGAGAAGCAGAAAATGTCCTCCTTTAGCAAAAAAGTAAATGCATGACTTCACTAGTGTCAAGGACATGACGAAAAAAAATAAAGGCGTTACAGTATCCTCTTTTCATTTCCCTGGAAGTCATCATGGAATAATTCTAATTCTGGCAGTAAATGCGTAAGCAAAGCCATTACTCCCACTCTTCTCTCCGTCGCTGCCCAGTCTCCTTTCTGGGAAAGAAACGTCCAAGTTTAACCTCTTATCTCTTTCCGCTTCCCTTTCCCCTTCCTGTCATTCAGAACATGAAAATAAAAAGGAGAGAGAGAGAGAGAAAAAAAAGGCTTGTCCGACTGAAGGAAAAATAGATCTCTGAACAAACAGCTGAAGCCTATTTATGGCAAATATCTCGCATTCCACACATCCCAGATATCGCATAGTGTTTGGTTGCGGCTGTGACCATGTCATTGCAGGATACTGTGGCTTCCTCTCTCTTTCTTTCTGCCGTACTCACTCCCTATTTTATTCTTTCGCCACTTCCTCTCCTTTCTGTTTTTAGGCAACATCCTTTTTGTGTGTTCCCAGACCAGGGGAGTAGCTATAATTGTTCTCCCGCTCTCCAAATGGAATGTCTAAAGTAAACCCGCCTTTTGAAGTGGCTTATTGTTTGCCGCTGACCTCAGTAGGTGGAGAGGTGGACGAGGGAGGAAGAGACGAGATTGGGAAGGGCGGAAAGCGGGGGACTGATGGAAAGGTACGAAAAGTAAGAAAATAAAAGGAATATTCATTCTAGAATGCTTTATCCGAAACCATGATCGCTGCATGGATTCTATTTATGAGTGACTCCGTTTCAGGTTTCAAGGAGTGTGAAGTTGTTGAAGATCAGAGGGAAACTGAGAACTGGTCAAACGTTGGAGAAAAAAACAAAACACTTACTTAATAAGTACCATGAATTACATGCTCCCAGTTGCCTAACCATGTTAAATTTGTGAAGGTTTTGTAGCAAAGCTTGGTAATGCTGCATTTTTTTTACCAAGCACTTGGGTTGTTATCATGTCTTCTAGCAAACCCAGATTGATTCTATGATGATTAGACCTTTTCACTGGGGCAATTGGGTGGCATACCTCCAAAAGGGTAAATAAAGGGATTCCTTTTTATACCACAATCAACCACTAGGGTCTGGCTATCTGTCTAGCCTCTGAGTAAAGTCAGCGGAAAGCAAGAGTTGCTGAACTGATGAACGGCCATGCAAGATGACAATATCTACATAGCCACATTTAAATTTACCCATTGAACAGGTCATTTCATTGCAACAATTGCCCTCCTATAGGGAAAGTCAATTCAATTCAATTCAATTTTATTTATATAGCATCAATAACAATACAAATTGTCTCAAGACGCTTTACAAAACCCAGCCTGAAACCCCCAGAGCAAGCCTGAAGGCAACAGTGGCAAGGAAAAACTCCCTTTTAACAGGAAGAAACCTTGAGCAGAACCCAGTTCATATGGAGGGACCCATCTGCCTAAGACCAGCTGGGAAATATGGCAGAAGTCGCCACTGGATCAGATGCATCCTCGATGGCACTGCAGATCTTAACATCTCAAGTGCCTAAACCTATGCCTGATGAAAAATGTAAGCAAAAAGCTCCATCAACTTTCCTGAATGTGTTTGACAGAATCAGCAATAATACAGAAGTTCTATATATGGTGTTCCCATTTAAGTGCCCCAGTGAAGCTGCACGCAACTTTGAGGCACGTGGTCTCTGTTCAAAGTGCTCCTACCGGCCAAGATGGACTGCTGTGCCTGCATGATTTATGTTTGATTTATAAGGGAAGTGCTTCAGGCACACTCTCAGCATTGTTTACAGCTTCACGCTGCCGTCCAGGAGACCTGCCCCAGGGCACAGGGAGGTCTTACAGGTAGAGCAGGAGGCTTTTTCCAGTCCTTTAGTTTTGATCCCCCTCTGTTCCCAGCCTGTTCTCTCCAGTCCCCTCCCACAGACTTTGACCATGTTATTTACCAAAAAATGGTTTTGCCAAGAACTTTTTTGCCCAGAATAACCCATATGTTAGTGTAGCTGTAACACAAAAGTTCGGGGGTTTAGTTAGCTGCCCAACAACAAGAAGCAAAAACAACTGAGATGTATTTAATGACCGATTACGAAAAAGATGTAACAGGAGGGAGAAAACCACTTCAGAACTTGTTTTAGAATCGTTCTGTGTGTGGGATCAATTTACACTGAATTATAAAAGGAAAAAGTGAGAGGATGTTGTTATTGTTCCACAGAGAGGAGACTGGGGTGGATGGGAGTGTCAGTAAATCGCAAGAGACAGCCTTTTGTTTCCAGATTTAAACTGATAGTTAAAGTTATTATTAAGTCTGACGATTCCACAAACATAACCATGGGCTCACTAATGTAGCCATGTACCCATGATGACAAATTCCTTCATATTGGTAAATGGTCATTGCTCATTAGGAGCAACCCTGCAATTATATACAACCCGCTCTACCCTCCTGAGCAATAACCTCATCAAAAAGGGGAGAAAAATATCTGTACCATGTTTACCGCAATGTGTAGGGTTTGCTAAGCTGCGTCTTTCAGCTAAATTCATACGAAAATACATGACCACAGTATTTTAATCCAGCTAGCTGTTTAGAAAGGAAGCCTAACAGTCCCCACTCTACTCACGTCGTACACAATAAAAGTGAGCCAGTGCAGATTTTTACCACCCTTCAAGTCCTTTTTCCTGTCTTTTCTGCACATGGCTACAGTGACTGTATACCCAGCTCTGAGCTGCTGTCAGATCCAGGTGACCTGCAGCACAATACTGTGCACGAACGGTTCCTGTGTAGACACAGATGAAGCTCTAAAACAGCTGCTGCTCGTGCTACACCTTGTGTTTAGATACCATAGACTGTAAAAAAAAAAAAAACAAAGAAAAAAAAAACAAAAAGAAAAGAGTGGACGCCATGACTGCTGTTAAAAAGTGAAGACAAAGCATGGGGAGCTTCCCCTGGTGGGTGGCTGCAGTATAGGTCAATGGTTAGTGGATGGGACTTGGGCCAAACTAAAATACACCTCAAAAACATAAAATTCAGGATGGTTTCAGTAATTTTATCATTTTAGGTAGCTAATATAATGCTAATGTATGTTCTAGAGTCATTTTTTTTTTTAGTAGTTTATTAGGTAGATATTTGACGCTATAAAATCAGGATGTGACATCATGATGACTGACAGTTGCCCTTGACAACCACTCAGCGAAGGAACGTAGGAACGTCAACATAAGCGTTTGTCTGTTAGAAACCTACTGAATGAGTAGCTGTGCTGTAAACTGAGCTAGCAGACCTTAAGGTAAACTTGTTTTTGTTTTGACACTGTGAAAAGTGAATTCATGTAATTAACTTAGCAAACTAAAACAGCTCTCCAACATTTCTTTATACCTGTAGAACGGTAGAGCAGAGCGCAGTATTAACCAAATGTAAATAAGTCTAGCGGAAGTATGGGTGGGTCCCAAACTCTGGCTCCAAACTTGCAAGATGGCCCATATCCCTAGACTTCTAGTCTCTGTGTGCTCAATGAGAAGAAGTAGAGACGAGTAAAATGGTAGATAAAGAGGTCATGAAGCTTGCAGGGCGTGTACATGTAACACCTGTGGGTTGGATGGATGTACTCACTATAACACAAGCATCATTTGATTGCAAAATAAAATGCTTTTGACATTCATTTAGGAACATTTTGTCCAAGCAGATTTTGCAATCTTCCACCAGTGCCTATCACTCCGCCTCTTATTTTCTCCATTTGTCTCTCTCATTCAGAAAAAACCCACAACCTACTTGCTGCTCACACACAAACACACACTCTCTCTCTCTCCCCCCTGTCTCGCTGTGCAATGGCCCAAGGCACACAGTGTACAGTTACTCACATTGCTAGGAAGCGAAGGTATGACATCACCTTATTATCTCCCGTGGGCCCATGGGAAGACCGGAGGGGGAAGAGACGGCGAGAGTAGAATAGAAGTCAAATGGAGACAGATAAGAGGAGAGAAAGGTGGGGGTTGGGGCGGGGGATTGTAGAGGAAGGCAAATACAGGTGAAATATTTGTGAATGTGTGAGCAACTGCGAAATGGGATGATGACACTTATTTTACATCGTTTGTGTTGAAACAAAGACCTCTGGAAACAATCACTGCTGTCGGTGCAATAATCCAAATGATGCATATCTTGAAAGGAGGTCAAGTTGAGGAAATAAATGGTGTGCCGGGTGACATTACTCACACATGACCAAGAATCACTTGTTATCAGGGCCGACAGTTCAGCTGTGAGACCTTGCTCTCCTCTTAGATAAAAATAAATAAATAAATAAAATAAGTTGGATTTGTTTAATGGAAATAAATAAATATATTGATATCACAGAATAAAGTGTTTTGGTTAGAGTTATGCTTGTACGAGTTACCTGGATAGAGTTATTCTGGGAGACATTATAAGTGGATTGATGATGGCTGCAAAAAATATTTGTTGTAATGTAATTCACCCATGTGGCCACAAGGGGCAACGTTGAGCCTGTTTCATAATCGGAAATATCCTGTTGAAATTACCTTCACTTTCTAGCTCTGGCAAGTCAGTAGTGAACATTTTTATTATTATTATTGGTGTTTAATCTGAATTTATATTTTAGTCATTAGTTTTATATGTGAAGCAGCAGTGGCTACTGTTGCTCTAATGCAAGCGAGTTTCCCACACCTCATTTACAAGAACAAAGTAAGTAGAGACCCTAACCACATTTTCACAAGTAATTGAACTTTTGACATGATCAGCCTCCTCATTTCTGTATTTTGATATTACTTCAATAAAACTGCCCTGACCCTGAGTCTTGTGACGCTTACATAAATCCTGTAAGCGCAGATTTCTAGCACTTCCTCTGGCCTTGAATCTGAAAAAGACTTCTTTCAGGCAGGCTGAATTTTCTCAAAGCTGCAAAATTGAAATAGTTCAACTGAAAAGTACTTCCTGAAAAATGAAAACTGACAAAGACATACATTATAAAATATCCCCTTTTCCTGAACAGATTTAGTAATATTTGAATGACCCAATAATAATAAAATCTGAACCTTCAGAATGCATTAACAGAATAAAGAAATCTTTGATTAACGTCATGTAAGTGGAAAAAGATATAAATACACAAGCTCGCTGGAAAATTAATCACCTTCAGTCAATTGTGTGCGAGTGAGCGTGTATGACTTGGGCACAATGAGAGGAAATAACAGTCTGAGCGCTTAGTCAGAGTCACTTTCTTATCAAACGTACTCGGAAAGAGATGAAGAGCGTGGTCTGCAGCATTAGAACAGTGAAGTCTAAAAACTGCAGACAACAAATGGTGTCTGTCAGCTGTTCACTTTAATCTGCAGATTTAACCCACTGCAACACTAACAGATTCAGATAAGATTATCTTTTGTCTTTATGGTAAACATGTGGGTAACGAAAGAGATTTTAGGAAGTTACTCACATAACAGGTCCTTAGGTTTCATAAACCAAGCAGATGTGTGGACTGTGGAGTAAATGAGTGTCAAAGGCTGAAGGAACATCATGAACTTTAATGTTTCCAATGTTGTGTTTGTCGCAAAAGTGACTACATACAGTAGTCTTACTCACTTTACTCTTTCCTACTAGAAAACAGTACAGCATGAAGGTATAGTTATTTTTTCCATCCCACGTGGTTATTAATTTATCAGTCATCTGGAGTTTTTTAGTAAGATACTGATTTATGTTTAGGAAAACATATTCAGTAATGTGGATTAACTTTTTTTTAACATTAAAAAAACCAAAACATTAAAACTAGAAAAACTAAGTCGTCATTCACCGACTCTGGGAAACAGAACGGTGGTGTATCCCAGCAAGTTGACGTCAACCCATGATGACAGTCTTAGGAAGAAAACAATGGGTGCAGGTGTTTCAGCGTGTGCCATGAGTGTTTTTTTTTTCTTCTTCTTCTTTCGCATGTGGCGTCTTTGTTTGACTCTGGCAAAACAGACAACCTTTTACGTATGTGTGGATGGCAAAAGGGAACATAGAGAGACATGAGAAATGACCGCTCTATGAAAATATACCCTGGGCCCAAGTTGAAGCCGTCTATGGCGCAGAGGGAGTGCAAACATTTAAGAGGCAAAGTCCCATTCTTTCCAGGGGACTACCAGAGAGCAAGTCTTTTAGGTTGTGTTGTGATCAAAAAAACAGTGGACACCTGCAGGTTAGTCTGAAAAACATCCTCTAGATGCAGGTGGGAGTTGTGCCATTAACAGTAATGTGGGTTTCAAGTGTGTGGCACCCACAGATGTTCCTAGTAAAATAAAAAACGAAACTATCAACCAGCCATATAGATATAGATAAACAGATGTATCCATTACCATCTCTACACAGTGAAAGGAAGAATTATAGTCAGCAAAAGGGTCAAAAAACAAATAACAGTGAGTTACAATACATAAAATGTATATATAAAAATACAAGTGTATAAAATAAACAATATATTTATGAAATAATATAGATATGAAGATTTGTGCTTATATATACGTATATAGATATCATGTACCTTGTACAGTATGTAGTATGTAGGTTTTTGAATTGGATTGCATTTGTAAGTTTTGATTTTATTTTTTATTGAATTAACAGAATTACAGAGGTAGAAGGAAGGGATGAAAATACACTGTCTGATGGCTCTTCATACGCAGACATGTTCATACTCTTGACAGCGTTTTCCGTATGACCATATAAATATGCAATCTGCCAATTAATGGGCAGTTTTTAGAACAATTCCCAGCACTCTGCCCACTTGTTTATTTTTGTTCGAGGATGTTAAATACTGCAATTTCTAGAAACCAGTGGTCATTATATGGCACTGTCTGAGTTGTGCAGCCATCTGCTTTAGCCAAACATAATATTTTCATTCTATTTTTAAAATCACTGCAACAGGTTTATGTGAAGAAAAACAGAAAAAGAAAGAACAGAACATTATCGTATTGTTAAAATAAAAAGAAGAAGACGAAAAAATACACAACGCTCAGGCATCACAATGTGGCATCGGTCTATAAATGGCTCCAGGTCTATTTATAGACTAAAGGATGAAAGGATAGCTGTAATTCCCCTCAATGTCACTGAATCCCAATGACATAACAGGAGCGTGTGTGTCATTGTCACTGTGCTATGTTATTAATAAAGGCCTAGTGTCTTCAATAAGAGGCAGGCTGCTCTCTGTTAAATGGCAAATTTGAACATATTGTAATCACTGGCCAACAATCACACAATCTGCACATTTTCTTCTAACCCTGTTTTTTTTTTTTGTCCTGGCGGCGGGTTCACTTTTAGATTATGAGTCTGTTCTTCGTCTTGCTGGCGATAAATTAAAAGTTACAATTTAGCTTGAGCGAACAGCACAGTACCAACATCTCATACAATGTGTTTCAAGCTTGCGTGGGAGTCTGTGTCCACACTTTTGGTTGCGTGCATTTGTATGTGTGTGTAATGCGTTACTAAATATAGCTTTGTTTCCGTGGTAACACCTGGGGATCCTACTACTACCTTTTGCAACTCACATGAACATGTTTTGGTCAATGAAAGCGTAGTATTTTAGGAAATGCTCACTACAGTTTGCCAGGATTAATAACAACCACATTTCCCCCCCATTTCATGGTCACTTTAAAAAAAATGCATGCAAACATATTCCCCTCTACCTCCCAACATGCATCTGTGATGACATAAAGTCAGATATGCTCCGGAGGGGGGGGCGTGCGGAAAAGAGATCCATTATTTCAGTTTCTGCCTGCCGCTTTTGTTTGCAGCTCAGCAGCTAAAAGGGAGCGATCAGCCAACCATAACAATCCATAATGGCTTTTCTGCCTCA
>JASGAT010394746.1:0-24962 GCA_030220025.1 Chelon auratus | reverse complement strand
CAAAATTCGGGCGGAAACGTAGGATGGTGACGACCAGGCTACCACAGCCCACCTTGTTTTGACTGGAAAGCAACAATTTTGCTGAAAATTGTTGCTTTCCCTAGTGTAGATACTTTTAAAGTTTGCATTTAATATTAATTAAATTTAACTACTTACAAGGCACATGTGTACTTCCTGCACAAGTATTGTACTATAAGAAAAAATACCTATTGATTTAATCCATCTGAATTGGTATACATTTGAACTGGTATACATTTATGACTCAGCTGTTTCACGGCCTGCACTAGCACAGCAGCAAGGTCTGCCAGTGCAGGCCACACCTCTCATAGCCTGGTCACTAGTGGTTATTTTACTACCAAATGTTCACTCACTACCAAACGTGTAAGCATGTTTTACCTTGTAACATCCTACTGCCTTGTTGATGTCTCCTTCTCTCTCATACAGCTGTCCAAGGAATTTATGAGCTTTTGGATCTCTCTCCTGGACTTTGAGATAGTCTGATACATGCCTGGGACGAGCAAAAAACATGCAAGATTATAGCCCCTATAATAAGGAGCACTAATACATTTGATCAAGTTATGTAGAATCTTACATGCTTACCTTTTGGCAAGATCATATTCCTTTGCTTCAAAGTACAATTTAGCAAATAAAAACCCTTTGACTGGTTTCTGTGGAAAGAAAACACATCAGTGGATCAGCATCATGAGCCAGCACTCATATGGTAAAAGTAAACCACATAGTCAACATGGTTCAAGGATTATCTCCTCCTAAGATTTGCTGCTAGGCTTGAACTAGTGTAACCGACTTCCATAGAGACAGAAACTGGAATAATTTAACCTTAGTGTTGAAAGTGACTTCACTGATGGCAATATAGGTATCCACTGTTGGTAGTATGACCTTACACACCCCCATCATTTTCCCCGTTTATCCACAACCAAGCGTCGTGTTGTTGTACATGCTGTAGTGTGGCTTATCATACTCATGTTAGATAAACTAAACAAGTTCTCGTGAGAAAATTATTGTTCATCTTCTTGTCAGCACGGTAAAATAACATTAAAGTTAAGTCAACGATGTGCCAGTAAAGTAGGATCGGTTTATGGACAATCTAGTCAACTATTAACACGTAGCTAAAATTAGCAGATTTGTGAATAAGGTTTGGTGGGAAGCTACAAATGCGAGGTGCCCGAGGGTGATCGGTGTAAGGGCACAGTCCAGTCATGTTTATTTTGCAGATACGTGAAACTCCTACTAGACACATGAGTTAACGCTAAGTTAAAGCTAACTGTGTCGCGGCTACCTAGCTAATTAGCCGGGGCTCCGCTAACAAACCCATGCCGCGCATTTTCCGAACATAAAGGGGAGGACACGACGAGGCGTCATCATGCCGGTTAGCTAGCTTACGCCCCGATAGTCGGTAACGGTTAACAGAGGTTATACAGAAGATTGGATTTGAGCCAACGGATTTAAAATAACTCTAATTAAAACTAAACTGGTGTTAAGCGAACAAGTATCCAGGCTGTACCGGCTGGCTAACACATGCTGGTCTGACATGATGGCAGCCGCACGCTAACGTTAGCCGCGGGCTTAACTTACCTCTTTGAGTGAGGGAGAGGAACTCTGTACTGAGGAAACGTAGCGGTCCACTTCGGCCTTACTTCGCCGCATGGCTTACAACGTCAACGACTGTGGCGCTTGGAGTACCAGAAATTCACCAACTATTATAAAGCCGACATTAATATCAAGTCGTCTGTCACTTCGTAATGTCAACTCCCCATGGTGATATTGCGCAGTCTCAATACCGTCAAATGGCAGGAGGTCACGTGCATCTTGAACAGGACCTCTTAACCAATGAGAACGGACTATTCAGTTGACGCACGTTATTTTGAAGGAGGGGTGGGCTCTCACTCCGCAGACCGGAGACTCTAGGACAGTGTTTGTTGAAAGCAGCCAATGGTTGAACTGGTGTAATCCAAACACTCTACACGTTACTCCATATAATCGATACACAATGAATATGTAGGTTAAAAAACATATGTGTGTTGTCATGTATTAAACACACATAACGCCTTGTGGGTTCTTTTAAGTTCTGTAAAGATGCAACTTCCTTTTTATCAGTGTTTGTGTTTAAATAGTTAAATTGTTTAGTTGCAATACATGCGTTTAACCAGTATTATTTTCCAGGGCCACTATACTATTTTCAGTTAAGTCCAAATGTATCACTAGAAAAATCAAAAAGAAATCTGCTAAAAAAAAAAACTAAAAAAAAAATTCAAAACTATTTTAAAAGTGTAGCTGATTATGTCTATTTACCAAAAAAATAATCACAGAAACCAAGAACGATGCCAGTTGAGGCGACTTATTTGAAATCTGAGGAATCAGATATACTTTTGGGTGTCATTAAATGAAAATTGCAGTTACTGTAAATCATAACACACACACACTGTTAACATTGACATATGTTTATGTTTATTCAGATGAGTGGACAGAAATGCTTTAGGTATAATGAGAATTGGTTTCTATTCAAGTCTAGAACATACACTTGGGTGAGTTAACTTGACAACTCCCTTGGCAGGCACTGCACAAATAAAACAGTATTTGTCTGTGCAAGGTCATCTCTGCAACCCAGGCAGTAAGATATCCAATAAAATCATGCACTAGACTAATTCTGCTTCACAAAATTCAGTCCACTTGATAGTTTTATTTTAACATGACATGAGTAAGTTGTGGCATCTGTAGTTAAATGCACAAGAGTAACAACTCTGGATTTAAAGAATTACGGAATGTGTTTTCTATCGAACCTCTCGTAGAAGGACCTTTTTATGCTAAAATACCATTCAAGTTTGAATTTTGAGATCGAAAATAGTTGGCTTCCTTTCTTAGTAAGTCTGAGCCCTGAGGAAGTCAGAGTACCTCCCTAAGAGGATCTCTTTCTGTGGATTACAGGCAACAGGGGCAAATGTTCCAACATCCAACATTACTCCCACATCCGGTCTCTGCACATGCCACAAGCCGTCATGTTGTAACACACGGAATTAACAGCTGCTACGCAATAAATCTGGCCACTGTGGGCCTTATTATGTTCAGTGTTTGTGGACAGCGTGTCAGCTGTGTTGTTTCTACCGAACAGATTTTTTTTCTGCTTCAGTTGTGGCGTGAAATTGGACTGCCCTTGTGTATTTCATGAAAATGAAAGTAGTTAAAACAAAAACTCAACATTTTAAACTTGACACTTTGTGTGTTTATGAACTAAAAAATAGTCAGTAAAAAGCAGTTTGCACATAAATTGTGTCAAACAAAAATGCATAGCGGTTATTGTAACAAGTCAAAATACAGGTGATGGTTGACTCCATCGCTGCAGCATATAGGTGTAAAAAGAAATCCAAACTTTAAAGATCTTATAGACCCCAAAAAATGTGTTTTTCATAATATTAAGGAAAATACATATTCATTCATTCATTCATTCATTTTCTATACCCGATTATTCCTGTTAAGGTTTGCGGGGGTCTGCTGGAGCCTATCCCAGCTGTCATCGAGCGAGAGGCGGGGGTACACCCTGGACAGGTCGCCAGTCCATCGCAGGGCAAAAATACATATTAATAATACATAAACTCATACATGGTGTAAAACAAGAAATATTAGTGATGATATACACATTCAGTACAACAACTTTCTTTGGTTTACTAGATTATGAAAGACATATAATCAGTAACATCAGTCAAAAAGGGGGACATATTTTTTGGCATTGCAAGACAGGTTGATCAACCTGCTAACAAATCTTTCAAGTCCTTACTTAAAGGATATATGCTTGTTAACTATATTCATGTTTCTATGTTCTCTTAAATGTTATTAAATAAAAGACCATCATCATGTGTTCCTATTTATATATACTGAATATATATCTTGCAGTGAAATAAGAAAGCAGGTGAAAATATAACAATGCAAAGTTTGAGCCAAAAGGCACTTAACAGGTAAAGCTAAACCTGTAAACTGATGTCCTGTCCACACCTGGTATTAACATGGGTCCTTGGTGATCTGATTAAAAATGGTCAGCTCTAAGTACATCCTATCACACCGGACATCAGAATATGTCTCCTCCTAGAGTGACCATTTGTGTTAGATCTCAGTTCCGCATTCTGTATGCAAATGCATATCACTAGGGAAGCACACAGTAACGTAATTGCTGCTAACAGCCTACAGCAAGACTGTGTAATGGAAATATCTCTGTAATAAAAACTTGACACTACAGAAAAACAGTTTGACTTGGTCTCGCAAACAGACCATTTTTTTTACAGTAACATGCAAATGGATAATGATTGTATGGCCAATTAAGGAACCGCATGTGAGTACCATTTTTATGAATTACACGTAGTCTACATGACAATTAATAACTTAATTTGCCAAAAGGACTCATTTTAATGCCAGGTGTGAGCAGTCCTGCCTGACCAACAACGTGATTGTTGAGCGGTCCGCCCAGTTTGGGTTCATGAAATTGAGGCTCACTGTATTCAAGCAAGAGTGTTCCACTAAAATAGCAAAACTAAATGTAACATACCAATGATATAAAACACACCAGTTCTATCTTATATGACTGTCAATTCTGGGCATGGCCATGTCCAGGCCTCGTCTCTCTTTCCCTCCCTACAGCTTAACTGTAGGTTTACTTCCGGGCGACGGTTTCAGACAGCTTCTTCAGCCTCTTCTTCAGCTCCAGAGGGAATTTCTCGTAGCACTTCTTACACACTGGTTTCATGTCAAACTCCACAAACTTGTTCCTGCAGAACAAAGATGAACGGGTTAGATTTTGGGTATCATCAATCTTAGTATGTACACACTTCCATCTACCTGCCAGAAAAACATGGTTTGCTGACTTGCTGGTTTGAAGCTGAACGCTGGTACACACAATTATACCTTTCAACTATCTCTGCATCAGCACATACGGACATGCTGAAATGTAGATACAGTATGTGTTATGGCCAATGATGAAAAGTGGATATTTATTTCAAATGGAATGAAACTGTACCACTTTGTATTGGTAACAGGATTATATTAAACTCTGTCCTTAATGTGCAGCATATTTGAGCTTGTACTAGAGTTTCTAACATCACTTAAATAATGTTAACAAATTACGTTTGTTGTCCATTTTCTAATTGTACATTTTTTTTACATACTGGATTTAACTAAGCAAATAGGTATGAGCCTCCTATTGGATAATTACTGCATGGGTGATTATCTTTCAGCTGGCAACAAGTTATTTAACCCCAACTGATGCAATGAGTAGCTTCTCATTTCTTAAACAACCATGTCTAAAGCCACATCCTGTGGTCGAAGATGTTAGAAACAACTAAAACTGTGTTAAGAACTGTCCAACACATTATTGGATTATAACTGGAAGGATAGTGGGGAACCATCGTCTTCCAGGAAGAAATGTGGTTGGAAAAACACTGATGGTGATCGGTGATCACTTAAACGTTTGGTGAAATCAAATGGAAGAAAAACAACAGTAAAACTCAAGGCTGTGTTTAATAGTGAAAGTAAGAGCATTTCCACACGTACAATGTGAAGGGAACTCAAGGGATTGGGACTGAACAGCTGTGTAGCCTTAAGAAAACCACTAATCAGTGAGGCTAACTGGAAAAAAAGTCTTAAATTTGCTAGAGAGCATAAAGATTGGACTCTGGAGGAATGGAAGAAAGTCATGTGGTCTGATGAGTCCAGATTTACCCTGTTCCAGAGTGATGGGGGCATCATGGTAAGAAGAGAGGCAGATGAAATGATACACCCATCATGCCTAGTGTCTACTGTACAAGCCTGTAGGGGCAGTGCTATGATCTGGGGTTGCTGCAGTTGGTCAGGTCTAGGTTCAGCAACATTATGTGCCCAACGAATGAGGTCAGCTGACTACCTGAATATACTAAATGACCAGGTTATTCCAACAATGGATTTTTTTTCTTCCCTGATGGCACAGGCATATTACTAGATGACAATGCCAGGATTCATGGGGCTCAAATTGTGAATGAGTAGTTCAGGGAGCATGAGACATCATTTTCACACATGGATTGGCCACCACAGAGTCCAGACCTTAACCCCAGTGAGAATCTTTGGGACGTGCTGGAGAAGGCTTTGTGCAGTGGTCAGACTCTCCCATTATCAATACAAGATCTTGAAAAATGAATGCAACACTGGATGGAAATAAATTTGCGAAACTGCAGAAGCTTACTGAAACAATGCCACAGTGAATGTATGCTGTAATCAAAGCTAAAGGCGGTCCAATGAAATATTAGAGTGTTTGATCTTTTTTTTTTTTTTGGTGGCAACTTATTTTTGGCCAGGCAGTGAATTTTGCAAAGAACTACTGTACTTCCTTTTTACAACACTTACAGCAACCACACCTATGTATTTCACTGTGTATAGAATTATGAAGCCATGGCAGAGTATACAGTATGTACAGAGTATTCAGAAGTGGTTTCTGATTGTTCTCTCAATTAAATGCCTTTAATTCTGCTAATGTTGGCCAGATCTCCAAACCCTTTTCTTCAGCTGTCCCTGGACGACATTCCCTCCCGAAGCAGATAATCACTGCCACGCGTCATACCCAGTGGGGCCTCTGCACTTCTACCAGCTAAGGCCAGAAAGCTGCCGGAAGTGATTATGGCTTTACTTCTCACACCAGACAGACTGGGAGACCCAAGGAACAAAGCCTTCTCTTCACCATGTGACTGGTCTGATTTTCTGTTTGCAAAGCAGAGGTTACCAGAGCACCACCCTAAGTCCTGACTAATGTTTCCTGCTAAGACGTGGTCATGTGCTGAAATGTTTTTAGTGTTAAGTGTGTTCAGTTGTTTTGTTTATTCACCTACTAAATCTCTGCTTTTGTTCTTTGGTTTGAAAGCCAAACTACTCAGTATAACAGTGACATTAAAAGTGTCATGGATCAGGTTTGAAATATAATGAGCAAGGGAATGCAAAAGAGAGAAGATGAAACTGACCAAAAGAAGAACAGTTGAAGTGAAGAAGAAAGGAGAAAGAGAGGATCACAGACACATGGGTATCAATAATTTCTTCTTTTTCTCTTTTGAGTCACGGTCGCGCTTGGCCAGCCGGCGCTTCATGTCATCTGGGAGGCGTTCATAGCAGTGTTTGCACACCGGCTTCAGATCCACCTCCACAAACTTTTCCCTGATAGAGCAGGGAGGAAGGAGAGATGGCGAGAGGTGTGAAAGAGGGGAGAGAGAAAGTTGTGTAGGAGTAATGAGAGTTAAAGGAAGGGCAGGGGAACGGAGAAGTGGAGCAAGATAAGCACACAGGAGGACAAAGGGGACGGATGATGAGGGGGAGGAGAGATTGAGAGACAATCCCACAGAGACACAGAACAATAAGAAAAGGTGAGAAAATCAGAAAAGAACAGGACTGAAAGACTGATTTAAAATAGAAGGAAATAGTCCGAGGCGCAGGATAAAAGAGAAACATGGAGCAAGCAGAGAAACCTCAGACAGCTTCAGAGAACAGAATTAATGACAATATTAACATTACAATGAGTCTATAAAGCTGCATCACTTACTTGAGGGTGAGCTTGGTGTTGCAGGTTGAGCAGGCAAAGCAGTTGACACACCAAGCCTTATTAAGGGCGGACACCACTGGAAAAAACAGAAGGAGCAGTCACATGAGACGGTGTCCTAGATTTTCATCACAAGATCCAAATTAAATGGACGCCATAGAATTATAAAGTTATAAAAGCCCCAATAATTTTTTATGCTGATGTGTTTTCTCACCATCTCCTTCAATGACACGATTGCAGTGGTAGCAAACATCACCAAACAGCTGGGTGTGATGAGGAGAGGGAAACAGAAGGTTAATGCAATGACGTGACGCCTTATCAACCTTCATCAAGGCTCATATAACATGCTAAGTTTGGAGGCCATGATAGAACATAAGCAGAGGCTGCAAGCTACAAACTAACACTAGAGAGAGGATTTCTGATCCACTGTATTTATTATTTATGTTATCAAAACACTGTCTGAATTTGGGAAACGGCATCAGAACATTTGGAATGTGGCATCTAATGTTTAATCTAATATAACTCATATTTATTCAAGAGTATAACGGTTGTATGTGATTTATTATTTCTTGGTCAAAATGTTGCATCCAGGTGTAAATGATGTTTCCATTTGGAAGTTAGACTGCAAATGAAAGACTATTTTACAGTCAGCTCTATAATTTCCAAAGACTTTCCTGGATGACTACAAACAGCATCAATCTCTTAAACATCAGTGTAAAAAAAAAGAAATGCAATGTTCCCAAATTGCACTTGCATTTGGGCACATTGCTGTCTGCTGTTTAGTCCTGGGTTGCAGTGTTGCGTTCTGTCCACTTCTCTTACTAAAGCAGTGGACAAATGAGTAGCTGGTTTTTGTCATCAAAGTCTGCAGTCTTCTATATATTTTTCACACTGTAAAATCATGCTACCGACCAGCTTAGACCCCGGTGAGTCGCTTTTGGCCCGCGGGCCGTATGTTTGACACCTGTGCTATATATACTTGACCGTCTGTGGAGAAATCAATAGTCCCAGATTACAGCTAATTTAATGTATTACTGAGAGCTGAGCTGGATTTTTAAGACATGCACACTTTGACCGGAGGAGGAGAAATTTCATGACAAGCAAGCTCTTTTTGTGTTCAAGATAAATATTCCCAAAACATATTGAGTGTTACCTGGTTGTAGTGAGTTTCACAGTAGGCCAGGCCCTTGCGTTCGTAGTGGCGGTGTCCCAGGAAGGGTTTCTCACACTTAGCACACACAAAATGCTGCAAGCAAACCCATAGCCAAGCACACATGGTTAGAACGGCCACCAGTCAGTCTTTATAAGGAGCTCGTCACACGTAGACCTTGTTAAAAGTAGTAGCACAGAGCGCAGTCTGGTTTACGCATTTTCAGGTCAGACCACAACCAGATCAGTTCAATCCAGATGTCCTGTTACTGGGTCCATACAGAGAGTGGAAGAGATAGACAGAATAGTGACCACTAGAGGGTGTACTAACCATATAAAACACACATTAGAGGTACTGATGGTAGATTATGAAAAATATCCTGGTGTACCCTTTACTGTTTTTTATTATCATTACTTAACTACATTTAACTAATGAAACCGATTTTCTGATTTCTGACTATCACCTTCAAGACAAAAAATAACTAAACACTTCTGGTATTCATGGGAAAATATCACAATTTGTAAAACTCAATCGTCGAATCAATCGAATTACAATTAAAATCGGTGAAAAGTGAAATTTTATGGGCAGTTTCACCTGAAGTTATGGAGATTTCAGCTTATTAAGTAAAACATTTGGTAACCACATATATTAGTGTGACCCATGTATGGAAGCTGGGAGACCGTAGCCAGGCAGGGACACAGGACAGCACTCAACACCAGGCCAATTATTAATCCCCTCACCATATCAAAGTGTCTCTCACAATAGGCATGACCACCTCGTTCATAAAACGGGTGGCCCTGAAATGGGCGCTCGCACACAGCGCACACATGATGCTACATGTGTTGGGGAGAGAAGATGAGAAAATGGGAAAGGAGATGAGAAAACAAAAGAGAGAAAATAACAAAGAAACAGACAGAAAAGGGAGGAATGGTGTACGCAGAGATGAAGGTACTGAACCTAATTGTGGACATAAATTCATTAAAACTATGAGTCATAAGTACAGTATTCAGTATATGGCAATTTTTAAAGAGCACACAGCCGAACAAACTATGGCTGTATCTTCTCAAATATGTACAATATGTAATTGAATGAAGAAACATTTTCAAAATTAAAATTATGAACACATATAAACATAAAATAGTTCTACACCCAAGTGAACATATTAATGTGGGTGTGAACCCCGTGACTTTAAGTAAGGTTTATGTGAGTGAGGCTGTTTTAAAAAAACTCTATAGGTCAACATCGCACCTCCACATGCCACTGCTTGCCCATGGCATTGACCACACGGCCCTCGATGGGTCTCCTACAGGCCCCGCAGATGGGAACCCCCATCTTGTCATGGCAGGGTAGACAGTAGAGCTCCCCCTTCAGCTCCCTGGCATCAGCTGTCAGCTCCTTACTGTGGAGATAAAGGCAAATAACTTCAGTTCTATTGACAGTAAATTTCAGGAGGCAGCTGATGTAGATTTTATGGCTGTTGAATCAAACAAACATACAGAAAAATAATAGTTGTTTTGTGTCAACTCAATGTCAGTAACACAGTTAGTCCACTAGAGAGCACTATTAGGTCTTTGGTGCATCATTTTATAGGAGGTTAAAAGTGCCTCTGTTTCAAATATTTGATCTAAATATTCTTACTCAACTCTACATTTATAAAATATTTTTGCTGGATAATAACACTTTTATGTGTGTATTTTAGAGACAAACCCCATTATTATGGATGAGCTTGCACAAATATGTGAATAAACTTGGCTGAATCAGGACTGCATAACAGATAAAGTGTATGTCTGGCAAGGACACTGAAAATGAAGTGTTTTCAGAACTGTTTACAACACAAAACAGCTTGGACCCGCTATCTGCTGGAGCATCCGGTCCTCTCACTTGCTTCATGCTATGAATGACTTGCGTGGCAGACACAGCTGGTCAAGGTTTATACGAGTGGAAGTTTACCCGCAGTTGTTGCAGTTGAAGTGATCGGGGTGGTAAGGGTCATTCTTGAACAGGAGGGGCTGCTCTTCAATGATGGCGTGACATTTCTGACAGATGTACTTGCCGAGGCCCCGAGCTTTCTCTCTGTTGTGACATGGACGACACAGGTGCCTAAAGGAAGAAAATATAGATACTTGATTATATAGTTTATTCCACAAGTTGGATCAATGAGTTGACATCTCCCCTGCCATGTTGCTCCAAGGATCCTCATATCACTTAAGAGTACAGATGCAGAAGTAATCACTCAATACTTTTTATAAAACAGCACTATTAATAATCATCCTAGAAAGGCTAAGATCAGCCCACTTAGAGCAGTGGGAAGTCATGCAAAGCACTCCGGGAGAGTTTTTTTTTAGGTGTTTAGTCAAGGTACCTCAGCCAAGGACATAGAGTGATTAGAACCAGTGACCTCAAAGTTGCTCCTCCAATGACCAGTTACAGCTTTTTCTCAGATATCAACTGATATTATAACCAGGTCATCACCAAGCAGTGATGGAGACTTGTCGTAGAGGAACTGACCTTCCAGCATTCTTAACAAATCCAACATCTGCGAGCACAGCCTGGCAGATATCACAGCAGAAACAGTCTGGATGCCAACTGTTGTTCATCGCCTTGATCACACGGCCAATAATGAACTCACCTAAGAGAAGAACGGAGTTTATGTAAGCTTGTTCATGAGCAAACACCGAAATGTATTTTTCAAATGGTACAAGACATAGGCTTCATCCTCATTCAACCCTGAATGGGTGGGAGCAGGGAAAGAAAACACATGGATGAATGAATTCAGTATTTCACTGTACTTACCACACTGGTGGCAGCAAGGAGCAAATAACATCTGGAAGTCATGTTCACAGTACTTCCTGCCTTCAAACTGTCGAAAGAAATCAAACAATTTGTACATAATTAGCTGACGCGCGCAACTGTACATTATTAACACATTCTACATGTGTTAGCACAGTCTTATGTTCTATTACATTATGAATGTGTCTCTTTGAGGAGACACTTTAGGTTACAGCTGTTCAACCTGACTCATCAAACTATACCTGAGAGCAATTACGCAACAGACAGTTTGATGATAACAGCTCTGCACAGCATTACTAAGGATATACTGGAATAGGGCATACATAAGTGTTAAGTGAATGAATGAATACATGAATGAACAAATAATAGTCCAACCAATCAACCAATCAATCAATCATTTGTCTTTGATTATGCAGCACAATGCGCAGATATGGGGTTAAATATCTAAATCACATGTCCTAAGTCACAAGGCCTCATGTGACACTAGTCTGTGCAAGCAAGGCTACATGTTGTTGTGTGTAAACACAGTTATATTCCAGCCTTCAGAGAGCTTTGTCTTAGTATTAGCTGTGCAACAGCATTCCTTATTCCCTGACGCAGCATTGTGGACATAAAAATAGTGTTTTGGAATTTCAAATTTCTATTAAAGCAGAAATGATTGTAGATACTTGTAGTGTATTTTAATGTTACATACATTCTTTACATTACTCTCTACATAAATTCTTCCTTTAGAACGAAAATTATTGTCTCAAAGGGATGATTTCAATTAGCAGTGGTTATTAAGTTTTATTATCTAACACCAATAATGCTGTGATGATTAAAAACACAAGATAACAAGAATCACATTTCTATATTGAAACTACATTGGCTGTCTTATTAGCTACACCTTACTAGTACCAGGTAGGACACCTTTTGTCTTCAGAGCTCTCTAATTCTTCTTGGCATAGATTCAACAAGGCAATAGAAACAATCTTTAGGAGTTTTGACATAATAGTATCATGCTATCCATGCCACCACATCCTGAAGGTGCTCTCTTGGACTGAGACCTGATGACTGTGGAGGCCATTACCCAGTAGATCAGCAGTTTTGGAAAAAAATCAGGCCTGGCACCAACAATTTGGTTTGAATTTCAACAGATGGCCATGACCATGTCTACATGCCTAAATGCACTGAGTAGCTGCCATGTGAATGGCTGATTAGATATTTGGATTAATGAGCAGCTGCACAGGTGTACCTAATAATGTGGCTAATGTGACTTTATTATTTTGTGATAATTAAAGCAACCTGAACTCCTACTTCCAGCTTATTCTTCCTATCATTAGCACTGCGAGTTATTTTATAGCAGCATGAAAGTTTAATGTAACATCCTTGCCACTGATATCGATCCAAGCTATATATATAAGAGCAACATATTCTCTGGAGCCTGCTGGAACAACATGTGGCCTTGTATCAAGGCCAGTAAGCAAACCATTAACTGGAAGAGTGCTTTTGATAATTCAATACTGTGTTAAGGTTGTGTTCACATTTCTTTCTTTACCTAACCTGGAGTGTCTACATTACTTGTGTAAGGGATGTGCACTTACAGTAGCTATGAACTAAACAGCCATCAGTCCGTACAGAAAAAATCAGTTCATTAATGCAGGTTAAGTGATTACTGTATGTGTGTACTATTAGCATTTTCAGAGCAAATGCTAACAGATCCAGAAAATATCTGTCCACACTCAAGAGCTGCACTGTACGGACCAATTATTTAATTTTTTTTTCAGTTACAGCATCATGCATCTAGAGGGGATTACCTCGTAGAAGAGTCCCTCTGGGAACTGCTGGAAACACTGGGCACACACAAAGCACTGCTCATGGTAGAGTTCACCGTTACTGTTCACTATCTTCTCTGCTGGAGCAAAGCCACTCTTGCAGCGCTCACACATGGCATTGGCCAGCGCATTGGCCATGTTGCTGAAACGAAAAAGCCACATTCAGGGTCAAAGTGGATATGCATAATGAAGGACTCACAGATATTAAAAAACGCATCAAACATATAAAATGTACACAAGTTAAAAATCCATGAATGAATGACCACATTAAAGCCACAAATACAATTTGCTTTGCTTGTAGGATTAAATCTGACAAATGATTACTGGATATATTATGGTATATTATAGCCTGTCATAGCCAGACTCAATTCTTATCAGAGTATAAGATAATACATTATTTGTCCCACAGTGGGGAAATTTGCAAAAGAGATTTTCTATGACATGAGTCAACTCTATGGTGCTTAGATGACATGTATGACTACGTTGCTGTTACTCTTCTGTCCATCACCACATAAAGCCTGACTAAATGATTTGATAGGTTAACAGATGTTTGTCGGAGCATAATCAGTTCCCAATGGAGCAACCCCAGCCTCAAAAATATTGAGGGTGGGGGAAGTCTGGCTGACTTCCAGGCTAGACAGAGTATATATTGACTAATATTTTCTTTTCTTGGATGTTTTTACTGGCAGATCCTCCCTGAAAGCTGAACTGTCTCTGGCAGAGGAAAAAAGACAATTACAGTCTGACTTAACTTTTGCAGAAATTCAGTATTGAAGTTTCATGACATTGCTTTAAAAATATTTAGTTTTAAAGGCTGTTAATAAAAAGTATTCTGCTATATTGTAGCTGCTGAATTATCATAAATAAGGTTATAGAATCAGATTTTTCCAAGCAATTTATTTCTGTGCTCAAAGAATCAATAAATCTTGGAAACTAGTGTCTATAGCATTAACCAAGGTCATGTTGGGACACACCTAACACCAGCCTTTCAACCTCTGTTATCACATTATCCCCCGGCATGACTACAGCTGGAAGATGTGCTCAGTAAAATGTGAAAGCAGAAGGGGAAAAGAGTGACGTAAGACGTTCCCAGTCCACACACACACACACACACACACACCCACACAGATTCCAGGTTTATTTTGGCTCTACTTATCAGGGCGTGGGGATTAGTGAGGTGGGAAACCTACAACTTCTCTTTTGGGACACAAGCTAATGTTACTGTTGACCCACCTTAGTGCTGTGATAGCATGCACAAGTTTATATAGCTAATAAAAAAAAATATATATATAAAAAAGAATTATGATACTGCCCCCCTCCTCCTTTCATCAGACAATCAGATTGCAAAACATGCCTGTGATACATCAGTGAGGCCGGGCCCAGGCTCATATTTTCTTACAATGGACATACTGGGTGCCAGAAACTGTAGCACATAACACGCCTAAAAAACCTGCCACGTTGCTTCACAAAGGGGTGTTTATTTATGCCCCTTTTCCTGCCTAAAATCACATCTGCAAGTTATTCAAAGAACATCACGTTAAACAGTTAAAGAAAGTTTCAGCTGATTAAAATCAGCAGTCAGCTACAATAAGTCTGACATGTTCTGGCTGTTGTGATGTACTGCAGAAACAATGATTATACCCGATACTCTCACCAGTCACTGGTCCTCTGTGTTTGCTTTAAACTGGGGAAACAAGTCAATCTGATCAAGAGAAACTACACCAACCACCAACTGAAAAAGATATCTATTGTGGAAACACTGCACCACATCTGCTGAACTCCACACCAGTCGGTTTATATTTACAACTAGGTTTTATAGTTGTTGACATGGTTTGGGATTTCAAGATAAAGCAACTCACGCTATGATGCAAACACTGGCAACAGTTGGCTGATTGGTCCAGTATGTCACCAGCATGTGGAGCACAAAGAGCTGATATTTATGTAGCAGTGTTATGGATGAATATAGTACTGTTAAGTGAACAATCTTCCTCTGATACAGATTATTCATTGACTGAATCTTGGATTAAATCCAAACCAATCATAAGTGAAAAACCCCAGCAACGACAACGTACTAACTGATAAAAAGCATATGTCCCAAAGCTCAGAATAACAACACTGCTTATTCTATCTGAGACAACCTGGAAGTAAATATGAACATGTTGCAGACAGATATGTTAGAAGGGAAAAGCAACAATAAAGACAGAAGTGCTGGGACAGTCCTTGCTCCTCTGCTTTGTTTTAAAGGTCAGAATACCACAGAGTATCTAGGCAACACACACACACACACAAGACCATGTAGGATTTTTATGGAGTGATGCCATCTGTCCATTTTAACTTAGTTAGATCAACTTGGGAATCATCAAGAATTCCAAAAACCTCCAGACATACAACTCATTTCTTCTCATTTTTGTAACAATGCACATGTCTTTAAGAGACTGCTATACCACAGACAAGGTAGAGTAACTGGGCTGCTTCTTTAAAATGACCACACTGAAACAAGATGTTTCTGCTCCTCACATGCTTATCAAAAATATTCTGTTAAATATATATATGTTCATACACACCCTGTCTGGGCTGATATCAAACACACTGAGAGCCCTGCCCTGTCCAGCGGATTTGTGGGAGGAAGTGATACATCCCGTAGGCATTTCCACCCTGCTATCTGCCTCTAGCACCCTGCGTGAGTCAAAGGCAAGCCTATGCACACTTGCAGTCATGAAACAAAATAAGTTTTCTTTATTAAACTCAGTGCCATGACTAATTCTGCCAGTCCACCTTGCTGTTAACTCTGACTCTCTGAGAGGCTGTAGCTGGAGAAAAAACAGTGTAGTTCAAGAAGGGCATGATGATCCTGCACCAGCTTCCAATAGTGTCCCATATGGTCCTGTGAGAAGCAGAAGCCAAATTGTTTTCCCACTTTCACTACCCTGACTCCCCAAATAGTGGGGTACCTTGGCCGACTTCAGTAATTGTACCATTAGCTTGAAGCAGTTTTGGTATTTATATGTACAAATGTGCATCTGCAAAAATCTACATACATAACACATGACTATTTTTTTTTTACATTTATGGTGAACCAAAAAGTATAAATCATTTCAGGTACTAGTTTCATATTATCGTAACGAAAAAAGGCGCAAGTAGGTTAGGATGCCTTTAAATGGCACATGACTCCCCTGTTAACCCCGCCAGGCTGGTCTGTGACTATAAAAGGAGTCTGGTAGTTAGCAAAGGGAAAGGATGCAGACCATCACTTATGATGGTGTTATGAATACCTTCTGTTCCCTTCACTCTGCCTTCTCTGGTCTCCACTTGCCTCCACTTGTCTTCAGTTCTTCTCTTTCGCATCACTGCTTTGTTATTCTTTATACTTTGACAAAAATCAGTCACTATGTAGATATTAAAGACCTCCATCAATGACACAGGTTTAGTCATATTCAGGCTTCTTTTAACAATTCACAAATAATTTTAGGCATTTTGACTATATTTTTTATTTTACAAGATTCTCAGTCAGTGCCTTTACTGAGCACAGGTAGGACTGGGTGATAAAAATGAATTTGATTAATTCGAGTTTGATATCACCCAGATGATGGTCAGTTCTCTGAGTGACGTAGTAACGTTTTAGCTGAGCTGTCGGCACGTCCGAGTTTTGCCAATGTCTGGCCTGGAACAGACCACGGTGGTGTAAAAAGTTTGTAAAAAGTCTGCTAAAACTAAATGTGGCAGCACCTGAAACAAGAGCAAATAAAAAGCTGCATTTCCCAGTGCCATCCTTTATGGCAAGACAGATCCCTGACAGAAGGAACTTACTGAAGTACCAAAAACACGGACCACCAGGGCCAACATGACTTTTTTTTTTTTTTTTTTTAAATTTTAACGCATTAAATCCATTTGCATAACGCAGACACAAAATAACATAACTAAAATAGCCGATCAAGGCAGTCGTACACCACTAATTCAAGTGTTCTCTAAGTGTTGTTTTGGTGAATAAAATATCTTTAAGATATGGTTTGCTTCAGACTTCATCAAAGTTTTTTTTTAATTTTTTATCTTTTTTCTCTAAAGTCTCTCACATTTGTTTTTAGTGGCACCACATAGGTTATGTCTTTTTCAGTTCTGATAGGATTTATATTTATTTTATCTTGATTTACGCCAAAAAAACAACATGTCCTTATCCCACCTGAGACCAAAAAGCTAACTGTTCACCAATGACAGCCTTCAACTATTGACCAAGTGGTGATTCCATGTCCATGCCTTCCAGATTACGATGAACCCAGATCAGTCAGAAATACATTATATATATTTAGCCTTCCTGTCTGTCAAGCACACATACTTGAAATGCCAACTGGCATATTCTACTTTGCATAACAACTCCCCCCAGCGCAAAAATAGTCTCTCTGTGTGCTCTCTCTTCCTGTAGTGCTCGTAGCTATCCCTGCACAAACATAGCACCTAATGCAGTATAAGCAAATCAAACTGGCTGCAAAGACCAGGGTCAAGTATATCAAAATTCTTCACATTCTGAAACACTGCAGTAAGCTCTGAGTTTACACACTAATGCCTTAACACGCTCTTCAACTGTAGCATTTTCTTGCACTGTCATCAGTTTAAATAGCAAATCGGATACCAAAATATATTATTCTTAATCTGAGATGGTAACTCAATCATCTGGAAAACTTCCCGCCAGTCTTCAGACAACCAAGCCAGGACATCAACTCATAACTCTTGCTCCAATCACACTCCCTCGGAGATAATACAGTTTATAAGTTATGAGTGTCAGGAGGATATATGAAAGTGGAGGTATGTCCCAAGGAGTGATAAAGATTTGAAACACCATTATTTTGTAATACAACAATAAAATTACTATCCCACTAACATGATACTGGCTCAAAGGCTCTTTTAGAGAAGATGATGCAGGTTTTATTGTGTGTTTAAAAGGCTGCTGAGCAAAATCTATTCACACCAAACTAATGGAATTTCTCTGGTGAGACATATCATAAGAACTATATTGTGGTTTATGTGATTTCCAGCGATGTTATTTAAGTTTCAAGTAAAATCTTAATTTTAGTCCACAATTAACCACAACGCCTTTGCTTCTGTCCTCAAAGATGTCCTCTACTTACAAGCGGGCATAAAAATCACAAAACTCCTTATAGACTTTGACATCGCTCTTTCTCCTCTGGGAATTGGACACGGGGACCTCAGCCTCTCCCCCATCACCGCTCTGAAGCCTCTGGTGGTAGCCGTTCATGTCTCTGCGAAAACCGTGATCCGGGACTTCACCATCCTCAGGTATAGAGGGTGGCTGGCCACGACCGTTCATCTCCATACTCATCTACAACCGATTTAATCAACCGCAAAAGTCCATGTGACGTCTGTTACTGCTGTCAAAAATCTTAATGCTCCAATAAAAATACTCTGCGGTGGTGAAGTGTCCAGTAATGGTGATGGGAATTCAGTAAGCGATGAGAGCTGTAATCCAGATAGGAAGACTGAGAGCGAAACACCAACCAGACTGTGCTGGCAGTACTCTCCCTCTCTCCCTCCGATACACACACACCCTCTCTCACGGACTCACTCCTCCTTTCTCTCTTCCCCCCATCAACTCTTTCTCTTTTGCTCACACACTTAGCGTGTCACACTTGCTGTCTATTCTTGGGCAGGTTACGGAAATTAAAGAGCCCACCCTGACGCCTGTCCAGACAGAGGTCACTGTGTCATGGTACACACAGCCACCCATACACACACAGACCTTGCTGTAGTTTTAAATGATTTGTATCCCTAATATATACAGTCTTTGGATGATATCAATCTTTGTGTGTGTGTGTGTGTGTGTGTGTGTGTTTTAAACAGCTGGAACTCTCAGCTTTTAGGGAGATTTAACAACGTACCTCCAGCTCAGTGTTGCGCAAAGTAGGAATGTCGCACTGTGAAGCAGAGAGGCGAAAGGGAGACAGATGCCAAAATGACAGGAACAGAGCAAATAACAAACTACTGTTTATTTCAATCACTGAATAAACACACTAGAGCACAAAACCAAGCAACAGTGTTTGGACAGCCAAATATTGTCTAATCTGTGTACTCCAACCGATATGGAATATGCAGCTGACACCAGCTGGGTAAACCTGAATTAACTTAATGCAAAATTAATTGATTTCATTTGCAGGCTTGCTTTGTTTCACCATCAACCACAAGAATCTATGTCTTTTTCCTTTGCTTTATTCTTGTGATGCAGCCACAATAGTAATAGAGTTTGGCATGTGACAGGGGTCATGTTTGGCTTTGGACACCACAGTGAGGACAGACTGACAAGCACATTTTCACACCATTTCCAAATACACTTTAACACCCCTACTGGTAAACAATGTCATGTGACTGTTTATAGACTGCTTATCTTTGGTAATAAAGGGCCATAGTAGGATTCAAACTCGTCTCCTAGTGAGTCGACAGAAAGCTACAATATCAGTCTACAACATCCGCTGCTACCTGGAGTTACAATTATGAAATATACCATTCTTCAAACTCCTTTATTGGTCTAAGGCTCAGCATTCCAAACAACCCATGACTGTGTCTCTCCTCTGGGCAAATGATACCTCTTTATGTGGTTAAACCAAGCTGGGACCTTAAATTAATGACCACTTCCTGAACCATCAAAACAACACCAAGCCAGATCCGGAAATACACCCTAGTGGAACAAACATGTTCGACGCTCCGTTGGGGAACAGCCGCTGAGTTCATGCTGGAAAATTATGGGATGACAAATGAATACTTAAATCTATACAAAAAATAAATTGCCACAAAGTTCTTATCCTGTGTATGTATGTGTGTGTGTGTATGTGTGTGTGTGTGTGTGTGTCCAGCTGAAACATGTCTCAGTCCCTCAGTATAACAGTCTCCTACATGACTCCATTCTACAAATAGACACCCAGTGGAGCCTCAACTCCAAACTAGGTGCTGGCAGCTGCTGTTTTGTGTCTGTGTGTGTGTGTGTATATATGTGTGTGAGAGTTTGTATACATAGCAGGGGCCAACTCTACTTCCCAAAAACGGGGCTACCAAAAAGAACACCCAAAATCATGAATTCACATTTTCAGACCTTTGGCTTCTTTCAAAGCCTGACAGTTTGAATAGATTGTCAAAGGCTTCTGTAGCTCCCCCTAATTTGATTCACCTTTGAACAGTTTGTTTTCAATGAAGAGACAGCTTTCATTCTAAAATGAATGACAGAATGAACCAAGCATATCACCAGGTACTGTTTAAAACCTCCAGAACATTTCAATTATCTGTTGAGAGGGAATCACAGCCACAGGGATACAATGGACAGAAGTGACTGCTCCACAGGGAAGTCTCCTCCTTATTACATTTATTTAAGAGTATCCCATCCTAAAATTTAAGATCAAGAATTATTTGGTTTCCTCGTGTCCAAACTGACATGACAATGTGTGCTGTATACATACAACTTAGAAGTTTCCTCCCTGTAGTTCCGACCAGACAGGGAAAATAGTCACTTTGAATAATCAATCAGCCTTTGCTGAAGCCAATAGTCATACTTGGTCTTGACTGAGCATTTCGAGACGATTTAAACTAGTGAGTTCACCAAGGTAAAGACTTGGTCATTAGTGCAAATTACTGTGTTTAGCCACATGAAGGGATCAGACTGCGCAAAAATGGTTCAAATGAAGATGGTACATTTTCATGAATTGTAACTGCTACAACACTGGACTAGAAACTGTCAAAAACCCACCACCCACACTACACTCTTTATTTCCCTTGTGCTCTACAGGAATTGTGACAGTGTAGACACATTACATGTGATAAAAGAGCAATTTTCCCAATGATCACTTTGGTTGGCCCAAACGTTGGACACTTTTTGGATAGTCTGTAGGCTGATTCCAACACCAGGTTGTTCTGGACATTCTGAAGTTGGTCTTCTACCATTCACCAAAAGCAGATCTGAAGATGGGCCAACAAGAGAGAGAGGGAAAGAGAGTGAGTGTTGATATGGATGTCAACCTGAGCTTAAAAATGGCTACAGCAACTGTCGGCAGGCGACTAAATGTCTCTGGTGTGTTCCCTCAGCAGGATAGGAGTTTGAGACTTCCTTACAGGTCATGAAAAGTCAGTGGAGGGGTCAGAGGTCAGGTCATCCCTGCCAAAGTCTTAGAAAAGAGGTAGGAAATAAAGTATACTGTTCTAACAGAATGAAATGCTGATCCATAGTAGATAATGTACACAAATAAAATTAAATTATTATTAAATAAATTACTATTATTAAATAAAAGTAAATTATTTCATTTTTTCCAATGAACTTAATATAAAAGGAAAGCTAGAACTTCTGAACCAGACAATCTAGAAAGACTGCTTAAACGAAGTCAACTGGACTTTTTGAGTTTTTTTCAAGTGGCTTCCTCTAAATGGCTGGTGGGTAGTTTATCTTTTAATTAGATACATCTGTGGAAGGTGCCGACTTGAAACTCACATACCTGGGACAAGTTAACAACCCAACACTCACCTGCAGTTACAGGAAGTTGTTCAGATTAACCTGGGCGGTGTCGTGTTTTCTTCGCAATTAGTGGTACTCTACAGTGTTTTTATTGACTGAAGCCATGTGATTTCACTCCATGATTGCCTTGGCAAACACGTGTTTTGTCAGCTTGCAGTGCAGTTGTACATCCATTCACAAGTAATGGATGTACAACAGCAGTTGGACATGGATATTCACACAGGAGATGTTTTTCTCTGGTTTATTTTAGTTTGATTAGCTTGTCCTGAAATCTGCAGTCTCCTATTTAAACTTCCATTACTTACATACTGCATTTTCTTCCAATAGCTTTCTCCTGTTTCTATGTAATAAGGGTGAATTGGGCCATAAGATAATAAATAATAGTCCCTAATAACTAACAAGCAAGCCGGAGAAACCAGAGAAATATCTGCAGGGCATAAAGTATACGGGAATAAACAACAGAAATTTATGTCTTACTTTAGGCTAAAAGAATCAGTTTATGCAGACTGCAATTTTAAAATTTCAACACGCTGACTTTTCTCAGCTGGGGAAAGACAAGCAGACTCAGTCCAGAGAAACAAATCAAACACACCCTGGTCGCACACTCACTGTGTCAACAGCAACCATGGCAACACAGACATGGGGGCTGCTTGGGCAAAACCTTTTTAGTCCTTTGGCAAAACATGAAGTATATGCACACTAACACATCCACGCATAGCTGGGTGACACACACTGGTTAACGTCAACGTGTAAACATAATTTATGACTAGCATTAATCTGTTTGGCACTTTATGTCCAGAGGGACCTGCACTATCAAGGGTCCAACCCCTCTTAACTGCTCAGGATATAAAAACATACCGCCCCAAAGGATAATAGCCTTGCCTGTAAATTTAGAAGCAACTTGTAATTGCTTGTGTTCTTTTACAGATTATTCAAAGGTCTGAATATATCCCTACAACGATTTAATTAAATGGGTGGCACAGTGGCGAGGTGGTTAGCACTGATGCCTCACAGCAAGAAGGTTACCGGTTCGAATCCATGGCCTTTCTGTGTGGAGTTTAGGGCTGTTAGCCCTGCGATGGACTGGCGTCCTGTCCAGGATGTACCCTCGACTTTCGCCCGATGACAGCTGGGATAGGCCCGAGCAGACCACCGCGACCCTTAACAGGAATAAGCGGGTATAGAAGATGAATGAATGATTTAATTAAATGATGAATTTAATACTTCAATTAAGGGTGAGCAGCTCCACCTTATTCTACTGTTTATTAAAGGTTTGGATGAAATCAGATCAATATCTTAGTCCTAATAGTTCTGTTCTGATTTTATATGACAGTTGTTTTCATGGTAAGCACAGACTAGTTAGCATTTTATTAGTGCAACAATATGAATAACATTTCTATGTCCTAGTGCATGTGTGAGCTGGACAGAATTGGCAACAGAAGGAATTTTCTGCTATTTTAATGTGCCGTCTCTGGACCAGATGCATTGATAGGATTGACAGGGAAACTGGCAAAGAATTTTCTTTTGATTGTCATCATGCCGTTAAAATCTGAAAATGTTCCCCTTGAACAGAAAAGGATTCTTGTTTTGCAACAAGCATATTCTTGTCTAAAGCACAGTGAAACTTCTCACCACCACTGGGGTTTTCTTTTATGCTCAGTTTGCGGATCTTCATCATGTTACTGTTTTGTACCTCTCTCATAGTCATAGTTTCCCCTCTATTCACCTCCATCTATTCAGGGCTGAGTAGTGAAAACAATGCATAAGTTCATAATGGACATAAAGGGCCACTTAAGGCTTGCTCTAAAAGCGAGTCAATCCCCACGGATCTCATTGTTAAAACATCAAACTTAACAGAAAAAATAAACACATTTACAGCCTGCTACAAGTTGTCCCCACTGAAGTGGCACAAGCTGCTCTGAGTGACAGGTGAATGCCATCCAGCTGGCTCTAGCTGTCTACGTCACCAGCACGCCTTAGCTCCAGTGACGCTCCACCGCTTTGGCCATTTTTGGATTTTTAGGATGGCGGCAGCTTGAGCACACTGAGCTTCTAATGGTGCTACGGCAAGGCTATGGGCTCATCCATCTTTGTATTCTGTCCATAGATTAATTTAGTCTAATTAACGCTTTCACAACTACTTTGTTGGTCCCCACCAGGGCTGGTGTGAACACGGCTACACATTTCCTGTATAAAGCAACTAAGCTGAGACCGGTTCAAAGGGTGGTTGCAGCATGTTTGCTATTTCTCCCTGGAACTGTTTAAAAGCTTCTGTTTCTATAACCAAACAGTTTATGTGGTGCATCATTGAAAGACAAACTGTCTGGTCAATTGGTCGTTGTACACCTTGAAATCGCATCTTCTCCTTTGGATGTCTCTGGCGGCAGCAGTGGGACCTTTTTGGAATATACACGGTTTTCTACACACAGCCTAGATCAGGGGTGGCCAACCAGTCAGAGGCTAAGAGCCACAATTTTTACTGTGTTACTGCAAAGAGCCAGCTTTACTGTAAATGTTACACATCAACATGATAATGACAAACATTGACTCCCACAGAAGTAAGACCACTGTCATTTCGCTGTTTGGATTTTTTCCCTGCCATTTTGAGGGCAAACTTGGTAGCTAGGCCTACACCAGGGATGGGCAACCTAAATAATGGAGGGGGCCACAATTTCTCATCGACACGATCACAGGGCCACATAGGACCGCGCACTTAACCAGATATGATAAAACTTCCATTTTAAATACGTTTGTGTGTATTTAGATTATGTATATGTATATATATGTATATGTGTGTGTGTTTATTGAAGCAAACAAAAAATAACCACTTATTGTGATTTTTTTTTCTTTTTTCATAAATTTGTGCATTTTTACACCAAGAAAGAGTTTAACATTGTCCCTGTATTCATGGGTTTCATCAGGTCCCTTTCCACAGGTGTTTTAATCAAGCACCATGCAGTCTACACTCATAATCTAGGTGCTTCATTTTAAACACCTGTGGAAAGGGACCTGGTGAAACCCATGAATAGCTACTCTACCTCACCACTATCAGCAGTGGGCACTGGTAAAAGCCGCTGTTGTTTGCGTACTTTTGATTTAAGGCAAGCAGCCCTTGCAGCTTCAGTATACTTCTCGTGTTTAACTTTGTGCAAC
>JASGAT010394742.1:0-13490 GCA_030220025.1 Chelon auratus | reverse complement strand
GTCCAATGAAAGGATTAAAACCTCCCTATCAAATCAGATTCAGTGTTACACACATCTTCCGTATCTTGCACTGTACATCGCCAGTCTCTGTCCCAGTACTGACACCGAACACCAAAAAGTTGCTTCTTTGGTATTCTTAGTGGTATTTTGGAGTTTGGATTTCCCTTAAATTACGGTGTGAAAATGTTGATGACTCATCCTGCACTCAAGGGCCTTTTTTGCGTTTCCCCTCCCCTGCGTGTCATTACTTCACTGGCTTTTAGCTCGAACATGTATTGGTGGTGCCTGCTGAGGCCAGCTAACCAATCGGAGAAAATTTCCAGATGTGGGCGCAATCGCTCTGTTCTTACGAGAAACTCGTAAACATCTAGATAGATCGATACTTTATTTATCCCGTGGGAAATTGGATGTTCAGTAGCTTCATCACATAGAAACAGGAGGAATTACAGACAGCCACTGATGTTTTAATATTTTACCCGTTGAACCCAATTTGATCGCCAGGTCCACCAGTCAGTCAGGCAAATTGGATTTCTATTGTTTCCAGAAGGTAAACTCCAGCCGTCGTTGGCGCAAAGCTAGCGAGGCTCAGCCGGACTGTTTTCCACGGTTTGTTTTCGCCCAGCCGCGAAGATGCAAGATGATCCCGTGCACATGCAAGTTCACAGGTATTTACGCAAGGAGCCGCAAGGAAACGCAGGCACGCCACTGATGCCCCAATTAGCCGGAGAGGCGCTTAACCATCTGTGTCTCACTTGAGCGGTGTGTTATTGACAAAACTGCTTTGTGGCAATTTGCGAATAACTGCTCTTTTTTTTAAATGTGTAGTTGTGAGCGCAAAACAAGCCATTAAATCGAGCATGCACCGTACGCGGGCCGTAGACAAAAACGCACATTCGAGAAAAAAAAAAAAAAACACACGGCACCTCGTTCGCCCTCCCTCCTCCACCCGGCATGTCAGGGCTTTTCTTCTTTTGTCCCAGCAGCGTGCCGTCTACTTGTGAGTGGCTGCTTAATCACCTCACGTGGAGAGGGAAGAATGGACAGACCCACTGAGGGTCTAATTAACCCTAATTAAAGACTAAAAATGATAATAGAAAAGTGAGTCTCCGTGCCAAGTTGGCTGGAGCTGCTGCAAGCCACTGCCTTTTTCTTTCTTTCTTTTTTTCTTTCTTGACGGTAGCTTTCTCAAAGGTACGGGTGGCTCAGATGAACAAAAAAGAAAATGGATGCGTTCAAGTGACTGTGTGAGTGTTTTTTCTCTTTGATTCTCACAATTAATCTCAAAAGAAATGATTGATTTTTTTTTGGTTAGTTTTTGAAATGTCATAACACAGAAACATGTTCCCATTATGTTTTTTTTGTTTTTGTTTTTTCTAAGCGCTCAAGGTGAAATCCTCAGATTGATAGTTTTGTCCAACAAACAGTCAACTACCCAAATATCCTCCATTTATGAAGCTATAAAACAGAGAAAAAGGCACAAATACTTACCTTTGATGAGCATTTTTGCTCAATGAATTGTTAATTTGTTCTTATTGACTTAGCATTTTAATGTGGCATATCTTCTGTTTCACTCATGTACCGTATTTGTGCATGTATCCCATCCTGCTATACATGCCATCAGTTCGGCGGCGAAGCTGACGGCACACGGTGGAGTATTTGGCGGCCTCATTATATAGCAGCCCCACAGCCCCTGATAAGGCTCCTTGTTTGGGGGGGGGGGCCACTAAGAACAGAGGCCCCGCGCCTGATAGTGTCCACGTCTGTGATTCATGGAGCTTGTTCTCTGCCTTGCTCTTCATCCCATCCTCCATGTAGGTGGCGGATTATAGGGCAGACTAATGAATGTCACTCTAAATGAATGACCAGAGCTGCCAATTGTACTGCTGCCACCACCGCGGGGCCATCTCCTCTCACTAATGATTAAATACCGTACACTTACACCTTCTTTCCCCCCCCACCTCTCTTCTCATTCCCTCGTGGCTGCAGTCCTACCTCACCTTCTCCGCTCTTTCAAACTAGCTCGTTACCGCCCCAGATGAGAGGAAGGATTGGAAACGGTATCCCTTCCTCTCTCTGGATGGATGGGTGCTTTTCTGATTGTTTTCTTCGGCCAGCGCAACACGGATGCCGAGCAACGGCGTAATGGTGCTCTCAGAGGTTTGACAAGGTGGATCTAGCCGCTACATTGTGCTTATTGCGGATTGAGGTGGCGGAGGTAATGCGATTTCTGACTGAAGCGTGGTGAGGGTAGGTTGAAAATTTGATGACCTGCAGACCATTGGGAATTTCTCAGTGTGTGTGGGTGACTTGCTGCGTGTGTGTGTGTAGAAGGCAAGAGTAATAAAAAAAAAAAAAGCTAACAAAAAACTGAAATGGCTTTGGCTCATGTGTCACATTTTCTCCATTGCGTTATATAAAACAAGAATGATTGTGTGTATTGTGTGTCTGTGTATAGGGGCCTGGGTGGGTGCAGCTTTTTGTTTTGCCAAAGACTCCTTGTCATTCCCTGCCTGTATCACTCCCTCAGGCTTGTTTTGATGTGTCGGTATCTGATTTGGCCCCCCCTTTCCGCTCTACCTCATAACCCCCTTCGCCCTGCAGGAAACAGAAATGTTACAGCCTCTTCTTTCTGTCCGCGCATCGCCTTTTCCTTTGGGGTCCTGATCTGGCGGCTGTCCGTCCATCACAATGCCTAAATGAACGTCCGGAGATGCTTTGTTTCGCCCCCGGCACCGGGACCTCTCTGATGTGACGGCGCACAGCTGCAGTATAAAGACACAGTACGTTTTGAAGTTCTCTCAGAATATCCCCCCTTTCTTGTCGCGGAATAGAAAGAAGTATTATTTCGATCTGCGATTGCTTGATATCATTTGCCGTGATCCGGTGTGATGGAGCGTGTCACTTCTGCTATCGCGCATCTGTGTTTGTCCTCTTCTCGTCGGCGGTATAATAGACAGCTTTCGTTCCCTATCTGTGCACGGTGGAAAGCGTCTGCTCTGGTCTAATCCTGTTCATGCTAAAATCTGATTATGGGCCACAAAGGCAATATGTGTGCGACTGTGCGGCTGTGCCGAAAGAACATGTGTGTGGTGTAATATAGGGTACATGACACGGAAAGAAGTTTTGTGGGTCAAATGACAGGTCAGTGGATCTTTGAGTGAAATTGGTGTGAAATCTCAGCATGTTGCTGAAGATCTAGCCTTGGCATTATTTAGATCAGATCTGGGGTAGTGCTTTATTTGTCGTTATAGAACGTATACACTGCACATCATACAGCGAAATTGCACGGTTGGATGGAGGGTTAGTCCTGAGCCGCTGCGACTTAGCACCCATGTTTCTTGATGATAGTTGGAGGAAACCGGAGTGCCCGGAGGAACACAGGGAGAACATGCACACAGGAACTCCACATAGGAAGGCCCTGAGAATCGAACCCTCTCCGCCGTGGGGATTCGAAACGAGGACCTTCTTGGCACCAGCGCCAACCATCATATATGTAGATCTTAGCTGACTGATAGATAATAGTTTTATGCAGGTGTGGCTGGAGGAGATACTTAGAATTAATAACAATCTGCAATGCAGGTATTAGTATCTATTAACATTTTATCCAGTGCATGGATGATAAAACGTTGCCTCCAGGGTTTGACTGATTGATGCACTTAGAGTGAAATAAGTCTTCCTCCTTGAACCTCTAGCTGCCACTTTTCAAGCTAACAGCCGTTTGTCAAGTTAAACTAAAAAAAAAAAAGAAAGAAAGCATCCATAACCACATTTCTTGTATATTGATTTGTCATTCTCTCTTCTTTGTTACGTTTTTACCTTTTATCACAGCGCAACAAAAGGCAGATTCATACTGTGTAATGGAAGTGAAACCACCTGCCTTTTCGATGTGTCAGTCTCTTTGTTTCTGGTCTTCACAGAGAGAGGGCCAAAAACACACTGAGAGAAAATGATGAAACAACTGGGAGACATTGTATGAAGAAAAAAAAAAAATTCTGGACTTTGTTCTGAAAACAAGACACATGAAAGGCCCATGGTGACCTTTATACTCCCCCTTTTTTATGTGTGTATACAAGGGTGTTTGTGACAGGTTTGCGGTTGGGCTGCATTCTGTCGGTTGCTCCGAGGGCTTTCATCCAAGTGAGAGGCAGGCTGGGAGGGAGGACTGGATGCAAAGGAACAAATAGATGGTCAACTGAGTCAAACCTCTGTGGTGGTATTTACAAAGTACTTTGTCTTGCCTCTAGTTGTTCTTCGAAATTACACTAAAACTTTGGAGTAAACCGTTTCCTCTTAAGAAGTATGCACAAAACAAGTTGACCCTGTTGCTATGGAGAGACATTGCGCCAACAATGATAAGTCACAGGGAAACGGTTTGTGCTGGAGAATCCATCACAACAGTGAACCAGCAGGCGGTCCAAATAATATCGCCACAATAACAACATATAGTATTCAGAGCCGGCGCGTTGTGAGTCTACATAATAAGGTATGCGCGGGGACAAAATGTGTTCCTGCGCCAAGTGACACCCAGCTGTGCACTGAGTGAAATGGATATTTTTTCCGGTTGAAAGACATCTTTTGATTCCGCGTTTGTTTTTGGGAATGCATTTCATCTGCGGCGCCGACTTTGACCAGGTTCTTCGACAATTATCACAGAGCCGGCTGTTTTAGGGAGTTCAGCAAAAAAAAAAAGTTTGCTGGCGATGCGTGGTGGCTCAGATCTCATGGAAATAACTGATCAAGCATGTTGACGTGGAGTCCTCTGGAAGACTAATAAACTGGATACTACACCGATCAGGCATAACATTATGACTAATATTGTGTAGGTCTCCCTTGTGCCTCCAAAACTGTTGGGACTCATCAGAGCATGGACATGGGCCTTCCAACGGTATCCTGTGGTGTCTGGCAACGGACTGTTGTTTTTGGGGGCCTTTGGGTCCTATGGGTTGGGGGTTGGACCTCTGTGGATCAGGCTTGTTCCAGTGCATCCCACAGATTCTTTTTTGGAGGCCAGGTGCTGGTTTTCGTGTTTTTGGAGTAGTTTCTAGATGTGTGTCAGGCTGCATCTTGCTGGGGATGGCTGCTGCCATCAAGGAGTGTCATTGCTATGGGGTGGGGGTGCCTGGTCTGGTCTAGCTGGGTGCTACATGTCTATGTAACATCCACATGAATGCCAGGTCCAAAAGTTTCCCAGCAGAACATTGTATTGTCACAAGATGGCCAAGATGGTTATTTATTTCTCCTGTCAGTGGTCATAATGTCATGCCTGATCGCTGTATATGTGTAAACTCAATTAGTAAAGTTTTAAAAATGCTGGATCCCTAATTTGCTTATTCATTTTCCAAGTTATTATAACCTTGTTGTGTAGTCACCTTGGTTCTTTTCTCAATATACAAAACCCCTCTAGAACTATAGGTGATGGATGTTGAATTTCAGCCCCTGAAATACAAGACAAAAAAAATAAATAAAATAAGTTGAAAAGAAAACAAGAGGAGAGCGAGGTGTCTATTAAATATGAATGCCAAGCAGGGCGAGCATTTCACTCTGTTTGTAATTGTGAATATTTGATAAGATAAAAGACAAGTCGCTTAGCGCACAGCCATATGCCAACAACGGCATTATGAGTAACCAGACTTGTGGAAGGCATGACAGCGCCTCCCCTAGGCTCTGACTGCTGGCCACGCACACACACATCCACACAACAAACACCGTGGCATACCGCTGTTATGTCAGTGAAGGTCAGCTTTACACTGAAGTTTAACTTAAGCTCTTGAAGGCGAAACAGCATCAAGCTGTCATAGCGGTAGCTGCTGGGATGGGACCCCTGTCTGCCCTGCTGCTCTCAGGAGAAAGAACATATAAGGCCTTTGCATCACTTTCACTTCACCTCACTGAAACCTTCTAACTAAAGGTTTCTGGCCATCTCAACTTTTTTTCTCTCTCTCTCTTTGTTCAGTCTTCCTTTTCTGAGGAAGAACTTCGTGATAATTGTCTGTGTCATATTTTTACTAGCTGGAAGCATTAGCAGTAGCTTTTCAGCCCGATTGAAATAATTCTTCATTGTGATTCCATCTTGACCGCTGGATAACCGCTGGAAGTGTTACCTGTAAAGATTTACAGTATGTGTTTACACGGACCAAAACATCTATCAGAATCGAAAAATTCTTGATTGCCGTGCAGCTCAAATCTCAGATAGCAGAGGACGGAAGTTCATTGTCCAACGTCATTTGAAAGAGATTGACGTTTTCGGTGCTGCCCACACTGATTCCAGTCAAAAGTTGTTTTGCTACCTCAGTGTTCGTGTCTCTATTGGAAACCCATCACGTCAAATGATGTTTACCCCGCGTTGGACAAACACACGCAGAATAACCTTTTCCCACCTAGAGGGACATGATCGGAAGCATTGACGTGGTTATCTGGTGCTAATATTTACAACACCCTTCTGCGTAGGGTCTGGGGTGATGCCGTTGCTACCCTATGCAGACCCTTATGCCGTAGCCTGATGAGCACCTCCCCAGAAATGTAAATACGTGTCACGGTGATACAGATAAGAAGAGCTGTGATTGGTCCGCCTGGTATTAGCATATTTCCGCTTTAGCATTTCTGGCTGCTTGTCCATCTCCGCAATTTTCAAACTGATTGTTTTGGATCAATAAAGATGGAATACATCCAGGAAAGGTTAGGAGAAGGTTTGGAGATGCAAACATTTGTTTGACTCGTCTTTGGCGTAATTTCGGCGAAATTTTCTGTTGCCATTGTTGAAAGTGAAGCAGGAAGTAGACAGAGAAGCAGGAAATAGAAACTGGCAAAAAAGACATAGCGCCGACTAGCGTTTGGGTGGCGTTTTTACAGAGTGAGACAGACTGAGGGGCGCACAAGTATAAATGGTTTGCACTGGCGTAGGCTACGTACGTAGGTTACGCCTTCTATGCCCCGCAGTACTTTAAATGAGCCTTTAATCTAATTGAAAATTATCCAACAAAGGTTCAAAAAAGGCAACTGGACTTGTAGAGTTTTTTGAGAAGACGTCTCACCACTCATCCAAGTAGCTTCTTCAGTTCTAGGAGACTGGTGGGAAGTCTGAGATTGCCAGTTTCCTTTTTTGAACGTTTGTTGGATATACCATGACCTGGATGACTGAGAACCTTCACAGACTAATTGAAAATTCCTACTGACTGGCCAAGTCTGCTCAGATTGAGGCGGTTATATGAGGCCTTTTTCTTTTTAGTACTGGCAGAATACAAGTGTCCATGTCAACATAGCTGTTGATCTGTTGGTCATTACACCAAATTCGTGCAGAGTGAAGTATCTTAAAGGACATTAAGGATATTGGAGTGATGTACCAATAAGCAGAAAGTTTTGCACTGACATCTGTTGTTTTGTCCTGTTCTAACAGGGCTGTCTTTGCAATAAGAGGCTGTTGCCGACATTGCAGGTGTTCCCAATTTCAGTTTTACCTCGAAATAAGTGGCTAATCTGGCTAAACAACTTTTGCTATTGTTCCCAGATCTCAGCAATTGCTTTGGTAAGTATAACGTTACCGTAACTGAAAGCCGCAACTTCTAAAATAAGACCCGAGCTGTAATAAACCAGAAACCTCTTTGATCTCCTTTTCCCACTTACTCCTCTTATGTCACTTTCCCACCTCTTTGCCTGCAGCCTCATTTCCTTACCCAGCCTTCTGTTCACTCCTCATGCCTCCCTCTTATGTCTCTCCCTCTCTCTCTCCCACTGGTATATTCTTCTCCCTTGCCTCCGCTTCTCTGCGTTTCTTAAACCGATTCTCGCTAATTACTTCTTTCTAACGTCTCCTCCCCGCGACTTTTAATGACAGTGGATGTCTAGTCCTTGGATTCTCCTCCTCTTGCAGCACCCCTCCCAGTTACAGCGGCATTGTCTGACATTAAGCCGCTCTCGCTTGCGGGGCTCCCAAGTTGAACGTGACGCTTCATTTTAAGGGCAGCGGGGGGGTCAAACTGTGGAGCTTCTGGTGCTGACGACTTCCCAACTCTGGCTGGCCTGCTCCGTGTTTTACATGACAGACGAAACTTGTAAAGTTTAAAACAGAAACAAACGAAACAATTGAAAGGGTTGTTGGCGACGAGGCTGGCCTAAGTAGCAGGGGAAGTGGTCATTTCGCAAACGGCAGCAGAACACGTTCGCCAATCTTCCTGCGGATTATTATTTTGTATTCAGGATTGCTTATTTCATGCTTGTCGAGGCGAGGTCTGTTTCAGCCTGGCGTGTGTGTTTTTTTAATAGCCTCCCATGAATATTACATGTGTGGCAAGAGAGGATAGAAGAGGAGAGAGGAGAGGAGTGAAAATTACACAAGAGCAGAGCCGAAAGAAAGGGGGTGGGGTGGGGGAATTGAGGCAGGGAAGCAAAAGAACCGGACCGAAAAAGGCTTGAATAGAAGCAAGTTGAAGAGAGGAGGAGAAGAGAACAGAGGAGATGAGTGGAGGGAAGCGGATGACAATAGGACAAAACAACAGGAGGACGGTGGGAGGGGGGGAGAAGAGCTGGGAATAAAACAATTCAGTTGGATTGAAAAGACTTGAATTAGGCTGAATTAAAGTGAAGAAAGGAGGAGGAGGAGTAGGAGAAGAGGGAGAGCCACTGGCCGACGCGTACGCAGTGTGAATGTCGATCGGGCAGTTTTGCTGGCTTACCTATGCGTGCTCAAACGCACCGGCCCCGCTCGGACTGAGGGAGCCTTGTTTACGGAGAGACGACCAAAGCCTCCAATCAAACATGCATGAGGCACGTTGTACGCGCACACACACACACACATTTCTTTCTCTGACGAACGCACATCTCCACACAAACACCGGGCCACTCAGGAGACATCACAGCGGCACAGAAGGCGCACATGAAGGAATATACAAACGCACGTCCCTCACACAAACACACACACAGAGATCCAGGCGATTTGCTTACAGTACAATACCTGCATTGTAAGGCCTTCGGGGGGGTCTCCGGTGTGCGTAGCTGTGTGCGTAATAACTCCACCTCTTAACCACACACAACAACACAAAACACACACTCAAACCAACTGAGAGATGATGTACATCTCACCAGACGCTTATCCTGCGTATTCCCACAACTGCTGTCTCTCTCTCTGTCTTTCTCTTGATGTGGAGTTTTACAGTTGCCTGAATAAGGAGCCATGCTGCTTTCAGTGTTAATTTAAATAAGAAAAATTGTCTGTGCGAGAAAAAAAAAACAAACAAAAAAAACAACACAACTTTAAGCCTAGAGTTTGCGTATTTTTTTTCCTTCTTGTAATTACTTCCCCATGCAGAGGACGGCTATTTATTCCTTTCCTGCTTGTATTTAGCCGATGAGTCAGCCCATGCGGTGGCCCAGACTGAAGACCAAACTGATTGTAATATATTCCTGACAGCTCACACTCATCATTCGTTTTAGTCGGCAGAATGGGAAGAAAATGAGACTTATTCATGTGTGGCGCTAAAGTGGGAAAAATTGGGCATTTAGTGCGAGTAACTGAAAGGATCCCTTGTTTATGTGTGTGTGCGTGTCGTTGTGAGTCTGGAATAGATCCATTGCCAAGAACAGATTGTCTTTTTTGCCTTCTCTTTGTTTTGTTTTTTTTTGTCTTTTTACTCATTTAAATTACCACGATCTGCGATTTGAAATATAGCTGTGAGCGAGACCCTCAAATGAGGATGGCTGCACATGGCCAAATATTACCCTGAAGAAGATTTTAAAAAAAAAAATAATAAATGCATGTCCAAATTCAATATTTCAATTCCTCGTGGTGTGCTGCTTTTGTATGTTAGCCAAAGGTCCGACAGTTTCCTTGTACTTCTTCCCGAAGCAATTCATCCCCCATGTGTACTACACGAACGTGTTATTATTGCAGATATACGGAACATACGCAGTGTAGGGTGAGAATGCAGCTCAAGACTGAATGTTCTTGGCCTCCGTTTGTCAAGGTCCACTTGGGAACATTCATATACTGCAGCGTTTATTGCCAGACCGAGATATTTTTCGGCGCACTTTGCAGAGAATTTCATTATTTTGTGACACCGACGGCTCAGAAACCGCTTCCAGTAATTGACATTAAAAGAAGAAGAAGAAGAAAAAAAAAGGAAATAGAAGAAAAACAGATGAGCCGCCGCCGCACTCTACCAATAAATTGAAATTACCAATTTTCACATAAATAAGTGGCAATATTTTTCGAGGACATTTCAATCACTGAAAATAATGAGTCCATTCTAAGCCACATTTAATCATCTGCTTTATAAGATGACTCCCGTGGACCTCTTTCCACCCATTTACGTGAAATGCTTCATTGTCGCGCCTCGCTATCAAATCCTAGACCGGGGGTGCCCAATACGTAGATCGTGATCGTCCGTTTGGTTGCGATCAACCGGTAGATCGCGAAGGTGCTGCTACTGAAAAAAATGTTTTAGATGTTAGTCTACAATTTATCTGTCCACAGCCGTGCACAACATCAACAGCACGTAACCCTAACCCTTTTAATACTGTAGGAATATACACTGCCTTTCCATAAAAAAAGTCGCCTCCTGGATTTAACTAAGCATGTCTAAAGACATCCCGTGGACTTGGAAAAGATGTTAGTCTGTTTGAGAAGGGTCAAATCATTGGCATTCACCAAGCAGAGAAAACATCTAAGGAGATTGTAGAAGCTACTTAAATTGGGTTAAGAACTGTCCAACACATTATTAAAAACTGGAAGGATAGTGGGGAACCATCGTCTTCCAGGAAGAAGAGAGGCAGATGAAGTGATGTACCCATCATACCTAGTGTCTGCTGTACAAGCCTGTTGGGGCAGTGCTATGATCTGGGGTTGCTGCAGTTGCTCAGGTCTAGGTTCAGCAACATTATGTGTCCAAAGAATGACCAGGGGCCTCATGTACGAACGTTGCGTGCGTACAAAAACGTTGCGTAAGTACTCACTCATGTAAAAGTTCAGATGTACAGTATCAAGAGTGAAATGTCCGGGAACTTTGAACGTGCCGACACCAACGACGTTGCTGGCGACCTGAAGAGCAGAGCCATGCAAGCCGCGTGGGACGGAATTATCCGCATGTCAGCCAGGTATATCAGATTCCCATACAATGCATCTGAACAGGTCAACATTAAAGAGCAATTTGCAGCGAGAGACGGTTTTCTGAATGTAATCAGAGCTATCGACTGCACACACATTGATATATAAAAGCGCCATCGCATGAATTTGTAAACGTCAACAGGAAACATTTTCATTCGATCAGTGTACAGATCATACGTGATGCGCAAATGCAAGTAAACATTGTGGCAGCGTGTCAAAGAGGACATTTTTGCGCATCTCCACTCCAGTGAGTAGTGTCTCCAATTCTCTTTCTGTGAAGTTCTTCTTCTTTCCCGTCTTATACATTCTTATGTTTTCATTTTCTGATCGCGCAGAGTGGGGAATCTCAGGTGCAGGGTCAATTTAAATATAATTTGCATATTTAAAAAGGGCTTGGACGGGGAGGAGTCGGGTACGCTCGATTGGGATGTACAAAGGAAATGTGCTTCGAAATGCTTCTAAATCTGAGCTTACGTCACGATTTAGAAGGAAATCTACGCAACTCTTAGTACATGAGGCCCCAGGTTATTCCATCAATGGATTTTTTCTTCCCTGATGGCACGGGCATATTCCAAGATGACAATGCCAGGATTCATGGGGCATCATTTTCACACATGGATTGGCCACCGCAGAGTCCAGACCTTAACCCCATTTAGAATCTTTGGGATGTGCTGGAGAAGGCTTTGTGCATTTGTCAGACTCTCCCATCGTCAATTCAAGATCTTGGTGAAAAATTAATGCAACACTGGATGGAAATAAATCTTGTGACATTGCAGAAGCTTATCGAAGCGATGCCACAGAGAATGTGTGCTGTAAATCAATGATAGATAGATATCCCTTTGACTGACTTTTGACATTGTAAAAGTAGCCTGCAAGCCAAAAAAGTGTGTTCACGCCTGTCCTAGAGCCTTGCAGTTTGACATGGTGGTATCACAGCCACAGCTGGCATACACTCTTTCGTTGTTTAAGCTGGACTCTGAAGGTTGGATGGATTCAAGGCATCAGAAATAGTGACCGATTTACTTTAGTTTTACTCTCCATCCTTCCCTCCAACCATTTACTCATTCTTGTGCAAAGATGCTGCAGACAAAATTGACCGCTCAACATTCAACAGGTTTAAACTTCATTTAACAACTTCGTACAGTATTTAAAGATGTGTCTTCGTGTGCATACGTTTGAGTCATAGCCTCCTCGCTCGCCTGCGTTACCCAGACTGGCAATTAAAAGCAAGCCATTCACTTATCAGGAGTGTCTGCTCCCACCCACTCAAATCACATCTCATCTGCTTCCTGCCATCAGTGCCACGTTTGTGTGAGTGTGTGTGTATATGTTACTTAGGAGGGAGGGTGTGGGGGGAGCACTTCTCAATCTGACACTCCACAGTGTGTGAAATTTAATTAAACACGCTTTGCAACCATCCACACAAACACTCACAATCAGTATACACACTGCAAATCTCTTGGAAATATAATACATGCTGTTGACGCGGCACACAGTTTTCATTATGTGCACATTTTCTCATTTCCTTTTCTCTTCCTCGCTTTTCATAGGCGGTTAATGTAACATTTCCAGTAAATGCATTAGAAATGAGACTAAAATGTGGATATATGGGTGAGTTCAGTAATAGGCTCGGGCAGACTGAAGTGACTGATGGCTAACAAGTTCTGCGTCATCAAGACCACCATGAGTTGCCCTCAAGCACGACACCGCAACCCTCCAGCTGCTTCAGTGGCAAAACTTTTAGACCTGGCAATCGTTCATGATACTTGGACATGTAGCACCCACCAAGACCAGACCCAGCAACCCCACCCTATAGCAATGACTTGATGGAGACGAAAACGGTTTAGGAACAACTCAGAAAACATGAAGAACAGCTCAAGGTGTTGACCTGGCCTCCAAATTCACTAGACCCCAAACAAAAGTATCTGTGGGACGATCTAAAGGACCCAAAGTCCTCCCACTAACAACATTCTGTTGCCAGACACCTCAGGACACCCTCAGAAGGCCCATGTCCATTCTCTGGTGGCTCAGATCCATTTTGGAGGCACAAGGGAGACCTACACAACATTAGGAAGGTGGTCATAATCTTATACCTCAACGGTGTCAATTCAAGTTCAGTTAACGAAAGAAATCACTTCCCGAATTGAACATGACAAGGATGGCACATAACGGTCTGATATTCCAAACACACATTCCCTTTAAGTTGGCCATTTGTGGTGCTCTGTCACAATCTACCAGATGTGACCAAACGCATATGGTAGATTATAGTTTCGCGGCACCAATGTGAAACAACAGAATTAAAATTCACTGCATCCTTCATATTGGTGCTGCATGACAAGACTTAAATTATTAGGGTTTTGCCACCCCGATATGCAGGTTGTTGGTGACCTACTTT
>JASGAT010394736.1:0-16967 GCA_030220025.1 Chelon auratus | reverse complement strand
CATGCCACAGTTTAATTTAAATGTGTAATGTAAATCCTATTGAAATAATCTTTAAATGTAAAACACATAAGCAGTAACGCAGTATAATAAATCCATGTTCTGTGAAACAGCACTCTGAGGTGTAGCGTTGAGAGACCTGAGCAATCCCAAATTAGCATATAAACTTAGATAGAGAACCTGTTGTTAATAGTTGACAGAGTTCTTGATGGGAACAGGCACTTCTCACATTATGGGTTCCATCTCAAAGCCTGTGTTTCCTCCTCTGCCAGATGTGCTAACATATGTTGCTCATGGCTTGTGGCTAGAATTGTGTGCAGTTTGGTTCATCAGTGGTCCTTGTTTTCCTGTGTGGAGATTGCCTCTAAATTAAAGGGCCGCTTTGTGAAAATAAGATTCAGAAGTCCTGTTCTTCGTGTGTCTGGTAGTGTTGGCTTTTCCAACACTAAACTCATGCAATCTAATTTTATAGTGCATTGTTAATGCAAATGGCCAACCCGCTTGGATGGACAGGAAAAGATTATGTACATTTTCACCAAACTGACTTTGAACAAGATAACAATACTATGTGCTATCTTAACATCTAGCCTCTGCTATTAGTTTACAACAAGTAGCCCGAAAAAATTGAAAAAAAAAAACCCTGTCAGTATATATTGATGCCATTTGATTTGTGTTTGTTCACATAACCTGTACTTAAATATTTTAAATTGTACAAACTAGTTCAGCATGCCTGGTTTCTTTATGACATAAAAGTACCTCGGTTTGGTAGATAACTAGATGATGAGCTAGTTGAGTTAGTCATATACAGCTGTTTCAATTTGCCTGAACCTGCTTACCAAGAAACAGCTAGCTTAGAGAGCATAATAACACCGTCAGGGCCACATGTCGTTTTAAAGAAGAATCAGGGATTTGTCACAGTCTTTGGAAGTGTATGACGGCATGTACAAAGGAGCTTTCTGTAGACAGGGAAAAAGAAGTATTGTTGCTGGAAAAGGTTACAAATCCATCTTTAAAGAGTTTGGAATCCGCAAATCCACAGTCAGACAGACTGTGAACAAATGGACAAGATTTAAGACGGCTGTTGCCCACCACAGATCGACCAAAGATCACGCCAAGATCAAGATGTATAGTACTCAGAGAGGTCACAAAGGAGCCCGGGGTAACTTCTAAATCACTAAAGGCCTCTCTGACATCGGCTAATGTTAATGTTCATGAACCCACCACCAGGAGAACACTGCACAACTGTGGTGTGTATGGCAGAGTGGAAAGGCCACTACTTTCCAAAAAAAAGGACATTTCTGCCCGTCTGCAGTTTGCTAAACATCATGTGGACAGGCAAGAAGACTACTGGGAAAATGTTTTGTGGACAGAGGAGACTGAGTGAGCTGAAGAAACCCAGCACCTCAGAAGTGAAACGGTTCTGTACTGTGGAATGGGCTAAAAAGTCGCTGTAGGCGACTGATCAGCAGTTACCGGAAATGTTTAGTTGCCGTTATTGCTGCGCAAGGAGGTCACACCGGAGGTTTTGTATACTTTTGCAACTCACAGATATGTAAAATTGGCTAATATGGCCTACTTGTGGCTATAAATTGGCATATAAATCCACAAGTAGGCTATATATGCTTATATATTTTTGAGTGATGAGCGTTATGAGTGATTTTTGTGGCAGAAATGTAGAAAATTCAGAAAAACTTTAAGTTGCACCATACATCTGAGGAAAATACTCCCAACTGCCTCAGTCTTTCAGTATACCTTTGCATGACCTATATTGAGTTAGCCACTCGCTAGCTTGCTAAACCCTTCGCTGTTGACGTCTAGAAGCCACTGAGGGCGAGTTCTCACAGTTTTAGCATTTGGTTTACACAATGCGTTACATTTTAAAGAAGCACTCAATTCGTTATAATGTCATTAGTACAAAATGGTATTATGCAGCATGAGGGTGGACTCTTTGGCATAACAGTTGTAATTTCTTGACATTTGGTTTATTTATGAACAGTTTTAAACTTCCAAGTTTATAAATTGCCCTTTAAAGCTGTTCAACATTTACTTTTATAAGCCAGTATGTATTAGTTTTTTTCAGTGTTCTATTGAACCTCCAGAATGGAAGTACAAAGGCTTACTGATCACAAATCTAGCTAGTGGTGCACTGCAGTCACCTTTTATTAATACCCGTCCACATTATCAATAGACTGTGTTGTAAGCAGGTTCATTAATGACCAGGGAAGGGCAGATTTGTCTTTCTCCATTAAAACAGATTTGGATCATTTTTTTTCTTCGTCCCTCAAGCTACCACTCACCGTTGCATGACGGTCTTGGCCATCACAATTCCTCATGCTGTAGCACAATTCTTGTCTGGTAAAGAGTGGAACAAAATATTCCTTTTTACCGAAACACTCAGCTCTGTCTGGCATTCTCTCAGGTCTGGCAAAATAATTAATGTCCCTGTCAATCACACGTTAGTGGCAAGTAAAGTCTAGATACAGTAGTGGTCAATATTTCGAAATTTTTCCACGTGTGACCCAGAAATAACATACTGTTGAACAAATGGAAAAAGAAGGTACAGAAACATACAGGATGGCATTTCATGATACAGAGATGGAAGGGTGCATGGAAGCTTAAAAATAGATGTACATGCTGACTTAGTGACGTAATGTTTTAAATGTACAGAGCCATAAAGCTAATTAAGCGAGTCAGATTAATGCAAGTAGAGTAGGTGCTTGTTAAAGCACTCTCTAAATGAGGGGAGGGGTTGTGGGAGGACTTTTAGCAGAGAAGGAGGGGGAAAGGAGGAAGAACTCCCAGCCACGGACCAAGCACTAGACCCATCAACGAGACATGACAGATGGCTGGCAGAGTGCACTCATAAATGACTCGCGTGGATTTGCGTGTATGAGCATTTGTGTACATTTGGACATGGGAGACACACTGATCAAGCATAACATTATGACCACCTTCCTTATATTGTGTAGGTCTCCCTCCAAAATAGTTGTGACTCATCAGAGAATGGACATGGTCCCTCTGTGGGTGTCCTGTGGTGTGTGGCAGAATGGACAGAATGTCATTGCTATGGGGTGGGGGTGCCTGATCTGGTCTAGGTCGGTGGTACATGTTGAAGTAAGATCCACATGAATGCCAAGTCCAAAGGTTTCTCAGCAGAACATTGTATTGTCACCATATGGTCTATGTTATTCACTTCTCCTGTCAGCGGTTTTAATGTTGTGCCTGATCGGTGTATGTGGTGTAAGGTGGTGAACACTACAGCTGAAACCATAGCCATGCGTCTTCCTACACACCCACATATGTAGTGTTAACAGAGAACAGCTGTGTCATCTGGAGTCACAGCCTATTTGCTGCCATCTTTATCTAGTTTTCTATATTGCAAAATCATTTGCAGTTGATGTCGCATTTATTTTTGTAATTTTAAAAGAGGAACGGTACGGGGGAAAAACTAGAAATTAACTGCTGTCTTCCCTAACAAAAGAAAAGTGTCTAAAGAAGAAGACGTGGATGTGACAGCTTTGCGAGATGACATGTTGGAGTATTATTATTGTTATTGTTTGAGGTATTATTTTCACGGCACAGACTCGCATTTCTTCCCGTGGGTGCCAGGTGATTGACAGTAAGCACTGCATAAAGTAATGTGCCGGCTGAGATGAAAACACAAAAATCCAGCCACAAAGAAATGACAAGAAAACAGAGACACAACCAAAAACCAGACGTTTAACCTTATTAAGGCATCATGTTTACAACGATAAAATTATCCATCTTGTGCAGCATCCAACGCCACACAGTAAATAGCTTTATATAAAGAAATAGATCATCTGCAGAAACACTACATGGTTTAATTTCCAGACATTCTGCAAGACCCCTTGAATGCAATACTATTCTATTCTCTGGGTGTATCACTGTTTGATTACTGAGAGAGGGAAATATTAATAAATAAATGAATGCTCTGTATGTGGACAAGAAGATAGGCATGAGACTCATAGGGGTCATCCGAATCAGAAAGGAAGAAGAGGCATGAACATTACTTGTCAGTCATGTTACAGACTCTCATTACACTCACACATCACCAAACCAGAGGCGCTCTCAAGTGTTTATTACACTGGGATTCAGGGAAAAATCGATCTAAAATGACAGCTGTTAGGTCCAATCCTGCAGAGATTGAAGCTGACCTGTGCACAGTGACTGCTCTACCTGAAGTTACTGTGTTCAGCTGCCCAGAGTGAGATACTATCTCGAGATCCTATCTGGTTACATTTCTGCTGGTTGCATTTTTATATGAACAAAAAAAGAAAAGGGGGTGTTTAAGATGAGTTACTCGAAGAAAGATTGTGCATATAAATACTCGCTCACCAGACAGGTAAAAGAGACACCGCGAAGCTCTGAAAGAGTGATAAAAGGGAAATGCTTCTCAGATAATGAAGCTATCACAGGCGCCGACAGGAAATAACATTTCATACCAAGATTTTCAAAGAGGTAATAATTTTCTAACAGATGTCCTGNGATGCGACACATGCTTCAATTGTTGTTACTCGTCTTCATTGAGAATACCCAATTTTTGAAAATATACCGTAGCTCCCAGAAGGGTAAAGAAATGAGCAACGGCACAAAGCAACACTTCCTAGTATGCTGTGCTGTTGTTGGTCTGTGGGGAACCCGGAGCATAGCACAGCTGTTAAGTACTTTTAGCAGAGCTATTGTTCAGTGAAACAAAACAGCCTATTCAGCTTGGCTGGTTTCCAGAGCACTCCTATAGCGGCCAAATGTTTATCATTGTTTTGACACTGCATAGGATAGGACAGCATGGGGTATGCCTATAGATAGCAGGGTTGAGTTGGTGTGCCGGTGTGTGTGAGTGGAGAGAGAGAGAGAAAGAGGCTGAACAATGCATTAGTGCTCCAGAAACAAATTAGAGCTACATTGCATCAGACTATTCACCATGCTCTTTGACAGTTCCTTGTAACGTGCATCCTTATTTCCTCCTGCTTAATTCCTCATGGGGATGAAGTGGTAACTCAATGATCATGCAGCTAAATTAGGTGTTTCAAAATATCATGTATCTCAGTGTGGTAAGAGCAACAAAAGCACGTGTTTTCATTAGCTGTATTTTTTTTCCCTCTACAAAGTGATCTGTCCGCCGTTCGTGGTGATTGGCGTTTCCTCTGCCCTTGAAGCTTCCAGACTCGAGTCAGTCTTCGGCATAACAGTACAGGGCAGAAATGAAAGGTGTTACATTATCTGTTCTGACTGCAGTCCGATAGCTGCTGCTGCTGCTGCTGCTGCGCTGATTGTGCTTCCCCTCTCTCCTTACCCATTTAATCTCTTCATTCAGGCAGTGTGCACAGCCAGGACAGTACTGCTTTATTCTAATTGCATACTTTCGATTAAAAAAGCTTGTTTTCCTTGATTACTTTGATGTTGAAATGGGAGCAGGGGAGCAATTCACATTCATTCGGCAGTATGTTTTNCTTTTGTGCTAACAGCAGAATTCCTATTTATATATTGGCAGTGGAACTAAATTACTGCAAACATCTCTGTGGGCCAGCCAGGCATAACAGATTGGCAGGGTCCTGTATTATGTCAGTGCCCCCTACTGTCTGCATGTGGAAATACACTTTTGTTCATTCCAGGCACGTATGGCATCAGAGACTGGTAGAAACACCGTGGAATGGACTCTTAGGTTCTTTGCTGGGCTGCTGGAATATTTGCTAAACCAATCCCTAATGATTGTGCTTCCTCTGGATTAATTCCTGGCATGCACACATGGCAGTACACTTGTAGTTTACCTCTGCATTTGAAGTGTTTAGTTTACACTATTTTCTTGGAGTCCAGCAGGCTTCATCTCCAAGATCAAAACCATTACATGTATTTGTAAGCATGAATGGCTTTTTGTTTTTTGTTTTTTTTGCAAAGCCAAGGGGCTTTTATAGTATCCTTGTCTATGCTAAGATCATAAAGACAGGGCTAAGAAAAATCACAGCGGATAGAATAGAAAGATATGGATAAGATATGAATCAAAGGGGAGGGACTGACAGCTGTAAAGAGATGAGTATTTAATAGAAAAAAATGTCCCGAGAGGAATATATTCCTGAGGAGGAGGAGGAGGGTTGAATGGAGATGAAGATCGCTTATCTATGTTGGTGCTAAATGCTACGTGCTACATAGTATGTTTGCAGGGCTAAAGGGTTCATAGTCCACAGGGCGAAAGCTTCATCAGCTGTGTATCATTCGCTGACGTTAACCCATCAGAGTACAGGTTTAAGTTTGCAACCAAAGGCATGGGTCGACTTCTCCCGCCGGGATGTGAGCACTTCTCCCTAGAGTCCCATCACACACTGCAACAACACCAGCAAACATCAAGGGGCTTTTTATGATTTTACTCTCTTTATGTTTCTGCTTTCACAACAGGGAACAGCGAGTTGCAGAAGAGTGAAAAAAATAAAAGCAGCAAAACAAAACAAAAGCCGCTGCCCTCATTGGTCTATAAGCACAGGTCAATTAAGGGAGTTGAACCGCAGAAAGCTTAGCTGGAGCAAAAGCTTAAAAAATATATTTCTTTTTGCTAGATATCTCTCCAAAGACAAATGGAAACTGACAGAGGCAAAAGTCACGGAAAGGGAAGCTGTGCACTCACTGAGCTGTAATTACTGAAGACATAAACAGGGTCAAATGCAGCCAACATTACAGTGTGGCAAATGGGTTAAGCCACGTAATGAAATATGGATCTCGTATTGGCTATGAATTAAAATGTTTTATTAGAAGCAATGTCATTTTAAGACTTGACACTAATGAATACATAGAAATGCCATAAAAGCCTTTTAAAGAAATTGCATTATCAGTAAAAGTACGGGATAATTTAAAGCTTTTTATTTTATGGTAAGCAAATGCCAACCACTGAAATGTCACCAAAAGTTCATGATAGCCTTAGAACTGAATAATGTTTTTAAGTGCTGCCCTCCCGTCACATTCAAAATACAAAAAAGACATCTCGTGTTCAGAGCTTTTGAAATTACTAATGTTGCGTTTTATTTCTTGGGGGGAAAAAAATAATAATCTCACTCAGTTTTAATATAATAGGTCTATTGACGATCACCTTCCCTTGACGGGAATCATGTCAAAGCCTGTGCCAGCTGCACCTTGGGATGAGGTTGTTTGTCTTCATTAGCATCCAGTGTTTCTTCAGTGTTTTCATTAGCAAGGTCCCCTCCTGTATTTGTCAACCGCAGTGAAAGGCCAGAGACACAACAGAATCTGGGTCACGCTTTAATCGTTTTCATGCTATCTCTACCACTCTCCGAGGTGTTTGTCTTCCATTAGGCGAGGAGAGACTTTCCCACACTGGGGGTTTCTCGAGCAGCTGGTACAGCCCAACCCTGCCAGTCTTGAGAACGCAGGGGAACGAAGCTGTGGGTTTTTTTTCCCCCCGAAACATTCCTCGTTTCCAACCTGCATGATGCCTTTCTGTAAGATGGCAACAATGAGATCCAGATGAGGTGGAGAAACTATTTGCTGGAGAAAGGCAGGTGTCCTGTACAAACACACAGTCACTGTGAGTAATAGTAGCATAGGCAAAGTTCAATAATGACTTGTCCATTTTTTAAGAGCCATGTTATGAAAAACATTTCTTTTCAATTTCTTCCTCTGAACGCAGAAAGTGTCTCTGAGCTCACCTAAAATCTGACATTAAGGCTTGAACCTTTCACACCACAGCTAGGTCAGTTTGAGTCCTAGACCATTACACTTATACAAGTGTAATGTGGGAACTGCAAACCGGCATTGCACATACACCAATCGGGCATAACATTATGACCACCTTCCTAATAACGTGTTTCCCATGTGCCTCCAAAGCAGTTGTGACTCATCAGAGAATGGACATGGGTCTTCTGTGTTGTCCTGTGTTGTCTGGCAACAGATTGTTGAAAAGTGGGGGCCTTTGGGTCCTATGGGTTGAGGGGAGGGGCCTCTGTAGATCCGACTTGTTCCAGTTTGGAGGCCGTGTCAACACCTTGTGCTGTTTTTCATGTTTTTTTTAGTTGTTCCCAAACAGTTTTTGTGTGTGTCTGTGTCAGACTGCATCCTGCTGGGGATGGCTGCCGACATCAAGGAGTGTCATTGCTATGGGATGGGGATCCCTGGTCTGGTCTAGGTGGGTGGTACATGTCTAAGTAACATCCACATGAATGCCAGGTCCAAAAGGTTCCCAGCAGAACATTGTAGCGCTACAAGATGGTCAGTGTTTTTCACTTCTCCTGTCAGTGGTTTTAATGTTATGCCTGATTGGTGTATGCGATCAATTGTGTGATAAATGTTGTGAACAATACAGTTGTAACCATAGCAGTGCGTCTTCCTACACACCCACATATATTGTTAATAGAGACCAGATGGTCAATGTTATTATGTTATTTACTTCTCCTGTCAGTGGTTTTAATGTTAATGGAGTTTCAGACACTAAATCAGATACTAAAGACGATGGAAGTACATAACTATTTGGAGTATTTTTATATATTTCAAACATGCCTGCAGGGGTTCTTTAAAGGGCACCTGTTACACTATATTTATATATTCCAGGGCTCCACTAGTGCAGCTTTGCATGAGTCACATTTAAAAAAATATCCTTGTTTATCATATACTGACCCCTTCTGCAGCTGCTCTTTCCATCCACTGTCTGAAACAAACAGTTCTAGCTCCTGTAGCTAGTTTCAGGCCTGCCTCCTTAAACGCCCTAATTCTTCCGAACAACCAGCTAAGCAGATGTTTCTTTCCTTTCATCCGTAACCGATGTAAAAACTATAAGCCTAAGTAACATAATATCTCGTTCTTAACTGGAAATGGCAGCTTCTCAAAATCCAACCGTGGAGTGGACAAGGATTACATGACCTGCTTATTGTGATTATTTGCTGTTGTGATTATTTGTATGCTGGAGTACTATACACTAGATTGCTACAACACTGCTCAAAAGACTGATCTGCAAGTACATGCACACTTATTTGACAAGAAAACTGTAGTGTAGAATTCATGGCTATTTTGTAGCTGGAGCAGAAGACCGCTGAAGAAATCTGTAACAAGCTGAGGTCAGCTCGTCTGAGCTTTGGGTCTCATGGATTACTTTTACTTACCTGCACATCTGAAACTTTTAACACATTTACTAATATCCAGCATTGTAACATTAGGAACATAAAAGAAAAAAAAGCATAAAAGGTCCCATTTTAACTGCTCCAACCAATAGAAATATGCTTTTAATGTCATGTGATGTGCTTTGACAAAGGTCATTTTATTTTACTATAAACATGTCATATCAAATCTTCTTTTCCTTAAACAAGAGGTCAGAGACGGAATTAAGCAGCAAAAAATTGCACATACATGTATTTCTGGACATTAGTCAAATCACTGACTGTTTATAAACCTCTATAATGGATAAATCCATTACACACACTGAGATAGATTTGCCTAATTGTGCTCATGTACTGTTATCAATCTCTACATCACTCACCCTCCTCAGCACAACAGCGCTGATGCATAATCATCACACATCATGACCTCTAATTACAATACGAGGAGTCTGAGGAGGAAAAGTCTCCCTCAATCTAGTTGAGTGTTGCCGACTGTACAGAAAGACTTCAGGTACCGTCAGCAGTTTAATGAGCCTCTCACCTATTGTCTCCAGCGCTTTCCTGCAGAGCCGCCTCTCCATTCCACGCTCTCTAAAAATGACTGTAGATACTGCTTTTACTGTGTAAGTTGCAGTGATTAGCAGCTGCGATTTAAGCTCTTTCTTAATTAACCTTATACTTTAATTCCCTCCCCTACTAATTTCCAGGAGAGACAATGGAGACGCCGTACTGACTGCTTGTGGGACTGAGCCTATTCTGACGACAGGGCGATAGAGATATGGCGTATCTCAAGTCAATAGAAGATAAATGAAGGTGATAATCTTAAATCATTAATCTCACCGGCCGTCAGTGCATTTTTTTGGTCCTGTATTGTTCCATTGGTGGATGGTCTCTTTCATGTATGCAGTGCATTGAGCACATACCACCACTTTGCAGTAGCAGTTAACATACTGTAGCTAGTGAGTTTCCATAAATACGTACTGACCAGGCAAATCACAGCATTAGCTTTGGTGTAATTATGACGTTTGACGAAATAGAATGGCATTGTTAAATATACCTTTGGGCTGTGAACAACATTTTTGGGTCCTACCAAATTTGTACTTTGGTTTTACCAAATCATGAAGATAATGCTGCTCTTGATGTGAATGGTAAGACCTGGAAAACCTTGAGGTGCTTCCATAAGAGAGTATTCCAGCATAAAAGATGTGTGCTGCCATTATAGCATTTAAAGGGGAGCTACTGCTAGTTTTTTTGCAACATGGCTGAATATTTTTCCTACTCTGAGGTTGTGGACGAACCATAGCAGTAGCAAATTACAGGTAAACAAGCCGATTGTCGTGGATGCAGCATTAAGGGAAGCAAATATCTATTGTTGCACAGATATTTACCCCCCAAATTGCTCTACAGGAACCTTGCATGGCTGCTCACTACTCTAAGTGTGTCAAGAGGTGACTTGTTGTCCTCCATGGTTGTACGTCTGTCTGCGTTTCCTCTCTGCCACTGCCTGATTAGAGCTGCTGCTGGGCGTTACTCTGGGGCTGGGCTGCTAACTCTTCCACCTGCTTCTCATCTTCCAGTCGATAAATTTTTAACTCATCACCAGTTCTTCAGTTTACCTCTGTGGCGGCTACCCGTGAACCAGCCATCTACTTTTTGACAACCTTGGAAAGGCAGTTCTTAATGTGCCTGCTTGCTACAGTAAGCTCCAGTACTTGCCAGCCAGCTTCTACAGACACTTTTTGTTTCTTTCTTGGAACTCTGCTCCACTTCATGTAAACTTTTGTTAACTAAACTCCTGAGTTTGACTGCTCTTGGGTCCCTTTCAAAGTTTGCTCACTTTGGCTTTGGGTTGAATGCAGAGACCAAATTCATTGTTTGTGTACATACTGTGTTTACATGACAAATGAAGCTGATGTGACTGGGTAAAAGCAGAAATACAGTTAAAATAATACTCCAGGAAGATGTAGACTTCAGCATAGCTGCCTCCTGAGGCTGCTCACTATAAACACATTGTATTTAACTGATGTCCCGACATGGGTCTGTTTGTTTAAATCCTAGCTCCCCTCTCCTTTTTTCATATGCAAAGTCAGCTTGCTATCGATTGTTACTGAAGTGGCATATTTATCTCCGGTTGCTTAATATACACCCACTTGAAGTCTCTCATTCCAAAAAACATTTATCTTTTCTCAGGCAGCTGTTTGGAAGGAGGAAAAATGGGGAGGGAGTGGCCGGCTAAATACCAAGACCATGTAGTGGCTGTCAGCTCATGAGAGGAGCTCTGTGCTCAACGATGCTGGGCTGAATAGCTGGAGGCAGGGCATCAGAATCAGGTCAGCCTGTTTACTGATCAGCCCTGAGCCTCCAGAGAGCCACCGCACTAACAGTGCTGTGCAGCGGTGTGGGGAGTGTTTTCAGCACCAGCGTAGGTACCCACCGCCCAGGGCCAAACTCAGCAGCATAATTTATAAATGCAACAACCATATCTTAGAAAAGTTGATACTCGTAGATAAAACCGGCAGTGCTGTAAATATGATGTCTATTACATAGTATGTGCAGAGCTTTAGGCTACTGCTCATGCATCCATTTTCTGAACGACTTGTCCACTTGTAAACAAATTACTAATACATTATTCAGATGGCACTGGGGGGNTGTACTGTGGACAATCATGATAGTGTGAAACGTGCACAAAAAATGCAACAGAGTAAGACTGAAACTATTTAATATGGCATTCTGGCATGTTAAAGCTCTGCCATGTAACTCATACTGAAGTTTGATACTAAACTGTGGGCAACCATTCCTAGTGCAGGAGCTGTGACCAGATCATATGCCTCCTGTCCAATGAAAATTAGCTGGTAAGCCAAACCAACTTCCCTACCTATAAATATTCTGTGGTGAAAGGTTGGTCTGGAACCGCTCCGCTGGGAGCTAATTATGCTCTGGCAAAAATCTGCTGGGCCAATCAAATCAACTGGGCAGGCTTTAGCTAGTGATGGACAGAAACAGGAACATAGTCACATTCATCATTTGAAGGTTGTTTGTTCACATCAAAATAGCTGCCATCAGAGAAGCGAGCTGTCTAGAGTCCACTATGTGCTTGCTCTGATTGGTTGCATAACGATCCATTTACGCATTTGAGTGAAAAAAATTCTCTCTGTTCTCTTTCTACGTGGCTTGTTACCAGACTCTTCTGATAAGAACTGAGTCTGGCTATGCTAGGCTGGTGAAAAATTGCAATGGACAAGTGGCAAAGCTTAACGTGTGGAAAGCTGCACACAAGGACTGCTGGGTGGAAGAGGTAAAAATGTAATGCCAAGAATGAAGATTTGAGTGGGTCGCTCTCGGTTCTTTGTTTCTGCTCATTGTGTATGTTTAGCACTTGTATTTGCTAATATATTCATTCATATTCCAACGTACCTGTGACAAATCATGTAAGACCGCTATAAAGGTTTTGTGTGTGTGTACCATTCAGTACCTAAGATACATGTTCAAGATTGTGTTTTTCAAGGATACGATACTTTATCACAATACTTGGATACAGAATTTGGCTGCTGACATAAATATTTGATGAGATGGGGCCAAAAAGGCCACTTTAATGCTGAATTTTCTAATACTGAACCAAAGCAAATAGTCAAATCTGGGAATTGTTTTACTAAAAAGACTAATTCTTTGACCTCTAAGACCTCTAAAGAAGGCATTTCAATAGAGCATGTTATTCAGAAATACGTACTAAATGCTACATTAATGTTACTGCTCTGCTCTAACAACAATTACTTCATAAGATATCGATGCTGCCACTGCTTCTGCATGAGAGTCTTTCAGCCCTGATTGATATCATCAGTGAGAACAGCTGTGGCTTTTTTTCAGGATAAAGATTTCAAATGATACATTTTCTGTAAATTTTATTTGAGATAGATTAATTCAGATTATAGCAACCTGTCCTGGTAAAACAGCTGCATCGTTTAAAAGTATGTGGCGTTCTGTATTTGTGTGTGTGTTTCCTCTCCACAAGAAGGTGCTGATTATTCCTATTAGATTCTTGTTGTGTTTCAGGCAGAGTAACAGCAGTGTCATCTGCCAATGTTATTTCATGCTCGGTTGGGTGTGAATCAATTTCATTCCGGGGAACAATTACTGAAGATTGCAGATTTTTTTTCCATTCTTCCAATCATAACATTTGAATCAAATCATTGTGCGCTGCTCAACATACAGTGCCAGAATCAAAACACATCAGCCGCTCTGTGCCGCGATCATGTGATGTCTCTGACAGGCTATTTCTGAGAGAGGAGCAGTTGTTTGCAAACCGCTATGCTTCTTTCATTTTCCCTCAATTCAAAAGAATATTTTTCCTCTTTTCTCTGGGTCAATAAATACCAGTCCTGACCTTGGTGAACTCTGACTCAGAGCGTTTACATTGTTGGGGCAGGGTAGTCAAACAATACTCTGGATGGATGGCAGATAAAGCCTCACACATTCTCCCATTACTCACATAGGGAATGTCGGCCCTTCTGCGATGGACAGAGAGCCTGGATTCCAGGGGCCTAGTTGGGCCAGCACTGACAGTTATTTCTGGCCTCAGAATTGGAATGAGGCAGGCTGCACGAGGAGCCATGCTTCAACAGTTAAAGAGGCTGATCAGCTTGAGGTGGTGCAGCTTTCACTAACGTGGAAGGTGTCATTCAAGCCCAGCTACTTCTAAGTGGAGGAAAGGGTCCATCCACGGTTCACTGAGCAACACAGACGGACAGGCCCACTTCAATTAGAACTGGCTGCAATGTATCCGCCCCGTCTTCCACTGACTTTTAGTTAGACATGGATGGGTATACTGAGAAAGGTTAGGATTAAGGTGAGTATAATTAAACTGACAAAGCCATAAGGACGCAGAAGCATTTAAAGTTAGTAGATTAAAGTGAGATGTCAGAGATCCTTTAAGCGGGAGACCAACCGCTGAAAGAATGGAGAGAGAGATATATAGGAAAAGTAAGTAATGCACCAGATAGTTGTTGAATGGCAACATCGAGTTGTTTCCTTTATAACAGCCAAACATATCAAGCTCAAGTTATTGAACTGAGGCAAGCACATGGTTGAGGTTCACGGTAGTTTCAGCTGTGTATTTGCAGACGGATTTTGAACAACAATTTCCCTTGGTTTAATCTGTCACTAATGTGAATTAGCATAGGAAGTGCTCTGGTGGGATTAACCAAATATGTTGGGCAGATCACATGACTCTGGTGTCATGAACCTCTGCATGACACCAGACCTATGTGTATAAAGGTTTTTTAAAAACCTTACTTTGGGGTGAATGCTGCCTTCAAAAGGAACTTTGACTTTGTGGATGTGACCTGGGAAGTCATGTACACAAAATGCTTGACATTCAGGCGGTAACATCAGCCATAGGTTACGAGAAGACCGTTTCTAGGCAACTGTTGGCGTCTAGAAGCCACTGCAACTGACGGTTCAAGCTTGCGGACGGGTTACTTGATGTTGGAAGCACAAAAGCGTAATGTATAGCGAATATCACTATTTTTCCCAGACATATTATGAAATTACAAATAAAACTAACTAATAAAATGAAAATATACATTACTATCCACCTCCACCATTTCTGAAAACATCAGTAAACACGTCACGACTCGTAAACTCGGACCTTGATGAACAATTCCAGTTCATATTCGTACACTTTTCTCATGAAAACAGTGAAACACAACCCCAAGTGGAGGCAGCATTTTTAACAGATCTAACTGTAGATCCAATACAGTTTTTATGTCCTGGTGGTTATTTAAATTGCATGGAATCCTCTCCATTGATTTTAGTTCGAAGCCTGGTCTCATATTCAGTCCTCCCTTCTGATTTCTTCTATTGCTGTGACATTTCTCACTCTAAATTGTGTTAATTTAACTCAAAACTAAAATAACTAATTTACAGTAAAATGCATAGTAGGCAGATGTTTATATTGTAGGTCTACTGAATGGTGCTTCGTAGCAGTGTTCAATCAGCCAGTGTTAATTTTTTTTTTTCTACAGATAAAAAGCCTGCAATGAAATGTTTTCTGAAATCGAGTGAGGAGCCAATAATTGCCACTCTGCTTGCCTGACAGATTATCTGTTTTAGCATCATGTCTTCCCTTTGTCACAGAGGAGCACCTGGGAGAGGGGCTGTACACACGACATACACAGATTTCCACCTTTCATGCCTTGTGAACTGCTCATCCCTTTCCTGTCCATATCGCACAGATATGGTACGACTGCTTTCGACAAGGCTGCAATCATCAAGCCCTGATTTTTCACTCAGGTCTCCACAAAATCAAATTGACAAAAGGAGAAGAAGCTATTTCTGAAAGGGGCACAAGAGCATAAAAAGCCCACAAATAGTGGAAGAAGAAGAAGAATCGATAGAGATTCTCCTTTTGCAACATTGGGGATGTGCAGTGTGCGGTGTGTTGTACGGTACATCAACCTTCCACCCACACTTTGCAGATCTAAACAGACACCACGCTTGTTGTTCGCTGTGTTGCCACAGCAATATTTCTATTTATCCTGTGAGACAGCTATACAAATAGATGAAGTGCAACAACATGACATTTTCTGTACTTCAATTACTTTGCGGGGCTGGGCCACGTGGGTTAAAAGCCAACAAACCATAACTTTCCCTGACATTTCCTCCCCCCACAGTGACCGTTGATGGATTCTCCCTGACAAAGCATTCATTATCGCGGAGAACAGAGAGTGCACTAAAATCTCTCCTCTTTTCTTCCCCCCCTCTCCATCCTCTGCCTCCCCTGTCCAAATCGAGATGAACTCGGCTTCAGGAACAGAATGGGCTCCACACACAGACACACACACCGTGCGAAAGGAAAAAGGCGTTGAATTGCTGCAGGATATTCTCTATCAATCAAAAAGTACATACTTATTGCGGGGCAGCTATTATGCGCTGGGCAGAGGGGCATTTCAGATGGAAACAACTGTTCTGTGCCAGCTCAGATTTGAGTCTGCTGTAATGAGAGAGCCTGCTGTGCAAATTAGCTACGATGGCATGCCATTGAAGATTAACTCCCTTTTATCATTTATCTCAGACTTCAGTGCTCCGAAGCTCAGTGGGCCAACATGCCTCCATTCACCATACGTGACAGGCGATGCCACAAACCCTAAACAAGTCATCTGGCAGCGTGTAGCTACAAGGTAATATTCATGCTAAAAAATGAAAACCAGTGCTTATTTTTTAAAGGCAGCTGTTTAAAAGCCAAACATGCGTAAGGGAACAATTTACATGCCAGAGTTAGTGTCTTAATCACATCTCTTTTACATGAATGCAAACACACACAGACACACACCCACACGCCCTACCCAGCCAGAGGCAGGGAACTGATTGTCTGATAGCATTAGCATTCCTGTCCAACCCTGACGGAGGCAACACAGGAATCAGGCTCACTTCAAGAGGTTCACATCACAGACAGAAACACATCCATTCACGGTGGACAGGCTAATAAATAAAAGAGTAACCCTGTGGCAGTAACAAGCCTATAAAGTATAGCTATGTTTTACAAGTGAATCAGATGGACGGGCAAGAAAGATGGTTACCTTGCGAGAGTCGGGCACTCTGTACTTTACAAGGCTGAGAAGAGTAAGTGCAACACTGCTCCCTGCTGCAGATTGACTTCGCTTCATCACGATATGAAAATCCTAGTGTCACAGCTTGAGCTATCATGTTTACACGGCAGAGATGACATATGTCTCTACAGGTGAAGTGCATTTTTCTAAGATATGAACTGGATTAGAAACACTTCCAAACATCTTAATAAATCAGCAGCTCCTTTACAGTTAAGCACAAACACACTCATATTTCAAAATTTGGATGAAAGGT
>JASGAT010394733.1:0-23099 GCA_030220025.1 Chelon auratus | reverse complement strand
CTATCACAGTGCTAAATGACTTATATTGAAGATTTTTTCTGAGGAGGTTCATTACAGTAACAAGTAACTGTTTAATGGCGGTGTTGTGATTACCAGAGCTCTGTTGACGGTGCTGATTTATATAGGCTATACATTTCTGCAGCGCGCAGTATTGATAAGCTCATGTGTTTATTTCTGTTGTGCTCTATTAGTTGACATTGTTGCTGTGGCTGTAGAGCTGTCCTTTTGTCGTCCTTGATGTCAGTGAATGCACCATTGATTTCATTGTTGCAAACCATTACTTTCTAATGTGTTTATATTAGTGACGTCATCATCGACTAGTAGACGTAGACTAGATTTTGACCACATAATAGTCGACTTTAAAACCCCCAATCACTAGTCACTCAGTTCCCTTAATTTGTCATTTTCTCCTCAAAAGAGTAGTTTGTCTAAGGTGATTGAATTTAAAAACTGAGTTGGTTCAATTGCAAACTTAATTTTAATTAAGTGTAAATAACAAGTTTACAAACTCTTATTTAGCGCCACTAAATTTATTTGATTAAAACCCATGTTAGAATTTAAAGTGTATGAAACCCACATCTTGAATACTGCAGGTTGAAACACAAAAGCTTACCTGGAACCTAATGTCCACCGGTAACATAGAGCATAAGAAAGAATAATTATGCTCGGCAGGAGAAAAACAATGGTTTAAGCTATGCAACCTCCCAGTCTGTCCTTTCCCATCCACGGTGATAAAGAGTTCCTGAGTCCCTCCGTCAAATGAACCGTGCCCTTCACAACACCACTGCTGTACAGACACATACAAATCAGCAGCAATAAAGGTCAGGCTGAAGTAGGCCAAATAGACTGACTGGTGGTGCACTGCCTTAACTTTGATTTGAGGGAATAAATGTTTTATGGGCTGTGTCTGATTTAGTTCAGATTACCTGGAAAAGCGTTTTAATTGATTAGTTTCGCAGGTTGTTAACATAAATTGGGTTTGATCAAAGAAAGACTGCAAGAGCAGTTTTAGAGAATCGATGTAGAAACCAGCAATGAAAATGTGATGTTTTCAAGTAACCTTTTGTACCAGATTATATCTTATTGGATGCTGATATGTTGTCTACAAGCAGGATGCAAATCTAAATATCAGACATGCGCAATTGCACAGCCTAAATTACAACCCTCCAACGATGGTTTATAACAGTGACAATTGTCCTTTGGATACAGCTTTAATAATACAAGCCATTGCCTGCAGTGGGCATGATAAATAGGTCAACTCCGACTCCGCAAGAAACATGCTGTCATGGGAACTTATACATAAATCATTAAAGATTATTTTTGCAGGCTGTGGCATGTGTGTAATCCTCACCACAGTTCTGCTGTTTCGGGATCTTGGACCATATTTAACGCTCAACCTTGCTCTGAACCCAATGACAAAACAGGCTGCCTGGCTCCTTTTAGTTTTGGACTTTTCTTGAATTTACGAGTCTAATTGCTTGCTCCACTTCCCCACCTTGAGATGAATGGGCCAAAGATGTTGCACTGGCAAAGAGTCCAACTGGAAAAGGCCAGAATTAAACGGGGGAAAAAAAAAGAAAGAGCAATAACTTGTGACATAATCATTACTCTTGGGCTTTTCTTTCTCTGATGGTTCATCTCTGAATTGCAGACTCAGCTGTCTCTGGACGCTCGTTCCGTTTAACGTGATCAAGCCGGTGAACCAGTGGTCACTAATCAAACAGGCAATGAAAGACAGTTGAGTGTCAAGGTGTGGCGGCTAATTGAAATAGCTTGCTAAATAATTAATTCAAATTGAAAGAGGTGAATAGAATTGAAGCCAGCCATCCCTTGTGTATCATNAAGAGTAAAATCAAGATGAAATAATTCATTTGCGAAGGTTTAATCATAGCGCTCATTTTCAGAGTCCGGGCTTCTGAGACTCATTTCTGTAACATCTGCTTAGATCTCTGATTTAATTAGCTAAAACTGACTGCAGTCATATCTCGTGCCTAAATGACAAAATAGGCTGCGCCGCTGTTCCAATACTGAGCCATTTGAGTATTAACTGGTTTGTTAAGTTTAGGCAACTGCTTTGAGTTTTGCTTTGTGTCTGTGTACTCTATAGGCAGCTCGCTGGTGACTGATTGAGGGCACATTTGTGAGGATGTGGGCTGGGCTCATATGGCAGCCTCTCATTCTTTAGCGCCGGCGCCAGCGTTGCAACTGTTTTCTAGATTTTACCTGCCATTTATCTTTTTGTAACATTCTTTCCTGAATTCCTTCTTACCTAACCTGAGGCATGAAGTTCAGCTTGAGTTCACCTAGCTTCACTCCACTCATAATGGTTGAATACCTCCAAAATTTAGACCCAGAGATTAAAGGTGATTATATGGGCCTTTGGAGTCATTTGTGCAAGCTATTTTTCATGAATGTCTGGGTGTCTTAAAAGGTAATTGGATATAGATTTTAATGTACATTTTTTTCTAACTCTTGAATGAGACTTTTTAGATGCCAATTCCTCCAGTTCATCTTCATTCTTTCCCATATAATTCTTGTGCCACATGAAACCACTCGAGGACTAATTTATACAATAGAGGCAACTTTGAACAAATAAATGCTGACTGTGTTTTGCAGAACAATTGACAATCCTGGGCTTCAAAATACAATTCAATACAATCATTTCATATATTGCTGAATTTCATAATTAATCAAATAATTCATTAATGAATGTGTTGCAATTATTTCCTTTATTAAACGCTTTATCGATTGTGCCATGTAAACTGTGATTTAATCACAGTGCATCACAATGTTTTATATACCAATGAATATTTTCGAATTAACCAGTGAGGAAATAATTAACAAAGAGGCCTGTCTCCAAGATAAAATAAATGATTTCTAGATTGAAAACAGTCACAGAACGTTAGAAAAATAACAAAAGCCTCTATCACACTAGAAATGTCAACACTCTCAAGGATATGGAGATGAGGGCTGACTGGCAATCAATGTCTCTGCGCTCCAAACACAATGCATTCGATTTTTTTTCCGAGGCCCAACAGAAGACGTTCTTCATTGTCTCCCTCCTCCCACTGCAAAGAAAAAAGAAATGCTGCAGCATGTCATTTGAGCTACTGCGATGGTTGTTGGCTGATGGCTGTGTTCAGCGTGAGAGCAAGCCGACGGGAAAAGAGGATTCCTTTTGACCTCTTCCAGCGGAACAAATGCCTCTTTGACACAGAAGCCGTTTCTGGTGCATGAGTGTCAGCGGCACCACCTGCAACTGCAACAGTGTTGTCCTTGCAGCACTCGCCTTCATTTACCAGCCCTCCGTAAAAGCTGATGTGCCCACCCCTGCAGAGCGTAGCTGCACAAATCCATTCTTTAAATTGCTCTTTTTTTGACCTGTGTCAGTGCGTCAATCGTGTAATTTGCTTAGCTTGAGGGCAGCTGGAATCTTGATAGATGGGTAATTGATTGATGAATGCAAGATCACATGAGGGTCCATCTTGTCAGGCGTTACAGTTCAATCAAAAGCAGCAGCGGTGTTTGCCTTTTATGGACATTTCCTTTTAAATATGCAAGAACCTTCCACCCTGCTAATTACATGGCTAGCTATATTTGCGCGCCTGCTACTTTTCACTCGTTGCATTTAGCCAGTGATAGACGGTGATTGTACGTCCAACACTTTTAATATACATGACTCATCACTGACATGATCGTTCTGTTTTAAAATGAATAGTTTTATTGCTGGCTCTGTCCATCCTTTTCATCCATAATCAATCTTCAGTGTACCGTGCAGTATGAGTACAATGTAATCTTGTAATCATTTATATATACAGTATTTTTGCTTTGCCAAGATTCAATTCATTTGCTTGCTTCTGATTTCCTCTTCTGTCCCATTTTCCTCTCTTTTTCTGTATCTCTACTTGGCCAGCCTTGGGTAGATGGGTCCAACCATATGATCTATGTTCTTAAGGTTTCTTCCTGTTAAAAGGGAATATTTCCTCAGCACAGTCTCCTTAGTGCTTGCTCTGGGGGATTCGGGATCTGTGTTAGTTTAAGTGCCAAGAGACCACTTTGATTGATGTCGACACTGTATAATTAAAATAAATTAATTCATTTGTCCAATCACCAGACAAGAATGTTTTGAAAGTGACTTCAACGGCTGTGTAACCAACCGTCAGGTGCTTCTGGTTAGCAATATGGTGCTCTTTTGTTTCTTGTCAGGTTAAAATCATCAGTTACAGTGAACGCTTAGGTGCTTCTTGCTCTGCAAAACTTCCTTGTATTTGCAGTCAGGCAGTGCATCCAAGATTCCTGTTTGAAATTTCGTTACGTGTTAAGGCAGTTAAGGCAAACTGGCAAACCGAGAAAATCTTCAGATAAAACTGCACGCGTTTTGGTTTAATGTCTGTGGAAGCGCAACAGGACCTGGAAGGAGCTACAGGAGTTGTTGTGCCCAATTGTGCAGCACTGATGTGCAAATAGGGTCTGCAGGGAAGAGTTATCAGAACTTCATCACAAAAGTCAGAGTGTGAAGTGAAGAGACGGGAGCGTTTTTGAGAGCAAGTGCTGTTGACAGATGAAGTTAAGATTGAACTATTTGCCCACGATCACAAAGAGTGCCTTTGAAAAAATGATAACAGTAACCTGAAAATCCTTTTGCCTCCGGGTGTTGCCAATAGATACAATGTGGATGTTCTTGGCAAAAGATACAGTACAGACAATACACAACGGCATCACCAAACTTCCTGCAATCTCAGCTCATTCAGTTGATGGTTCGATTCACCAGTATTTTCTCCAGAGAGTAAACTGTGGTTTAAGTCTTTTAAGTCTTTCTCGTAATCCACATGGTCACACATCAGCAAAAAGGGTATTCATCTGTGAATTTGCCTTTTTCATTGAATGCTCTTTGCATATCCCTACCTAAGGCATGGCTTACTGTATGTTGTTGAATGAAATCTGAAATGTTGCCTAAAGTGGCGTTCCGGAGTGCAACCACTTATCTCCACACTGAAGCATCGTCTCTTTCTGCTGTTGTATTTTTACACCAGTATTTTTCTTGGCTTTCCAGATTTGTTCACCATGAGCCATGGCTGTAACTCTCAAATACTTTTGATGGTTTATAAAACCCAACGAGTCACGCGAATCCTCTACAGTGCTTGTTTACTCTGTTATTAGGGTACTAAGATAACAAACTGAACACACTTGTCTATCCCTCCGTTTATCTGCGGCCGTGTTTCTTCACTAAAAAAACAGATTTCAAACTGAAAGAGTGATTTTCCAGAGTATTAAAGGAAAATCCACCTCAATCCCCATTATATCCCCCCGTTGAGTGAGGAAAGCCGGCTGCAAATGAAAGCATCTTCTCTTGAAACCAGGCACCAAGCCAAGCCCAGTGTCTGTTGGCTCTGCCAGCCCCTAGGAGTCTAGCTATTTGTTTTTTCTTCTTTTTATGTTTGGCACACAGGAGACAAAGAACGGATTCATTCAAGGCCGGCGAAGGGGGTCGACTTTTTCAAACGTGGCAATTAACCTCCGGCAAAAGATTTTTGGTGCGGATTTCGGATTTGTCAAATAGAGAAGCTAAACGCCTCGGCTTGCTGCTTGCTTGTTTTCCTTTGACAGAGAAAAGCAGTCAAGCTAATTATAGATTAGATGCAAAAAGGCAACGCATTAGTACAAGACAAAAACTTTCTCAGAGTAGGAACAGTAAACCAAACAGGGAAAGCAGTTCATTTGCGCTGTGTAAAGGATATTTCAAGTTCAGCTCTGAGGTCAGGCATCCTGTCACTACACACTTCGGTAATTGCTAGATCACTGTATTGCCGGCAGCCCAGCAAAGCCTTACACAAAATATTACTGGCAACATAAAGAAATAACAACAAGTATAATCCTGGGACCTACTATGCTGTATAGTATAGTGTAAGACTGTGTAGTAAATTACAGTCCAGCAAGGCGTTCAATTTAAAACAACCTTAGGCACATTCAAGACAGCCTCTGCTTCTCGGCCGCCTTGACTGGTGGCTAATTTATTTCTCGACAACCAGCTTGGCAGCTCGGTGTACATTAGTGTAATGAACAATACGAGTGAAAAATAAACTGAGGACACCTTTACCTGCAATGATTAATGATGTTGTTTCTGCTTAGCATTTAGCATATGGTGCAGCCCGCTCTTACAGACCGTGCACCTGTGAGAGTCAGGACCCGGAGCGTGAGACAGGTGACGGGGCGTCAAAGGGCACATGTACGAAGCAGGGCGTCACGCAAGGTGAGGCCCTCACCTGAACTCCTGTTCCCCCCTAGAACAACACTGTCATTAACCTTCAGTCACGGCTATCTGATGGCAAAGCCCACTGGAGCAGCAACTCATTTGCTTAATAACCGACCCTATCTAAGTGTGAGGGATGGAAATAGGAAGTCAATCAGCGAAGAACAGAGAGTGTGAGCATATCCTTCCCCCTCATTAACACAAGGGATGGCGTGCGTAGAAAGTTGCCTGTAGCACCTGCTAATTTATACACAAGGTGTTTAGGAATACTGGCTTGTGTATGCTTTGGATACTTGCTAAGAGCAGTCGAAACTTGGAGGCTAAGTGTCAGAATGGTTTGGCACTTCAAACTATTTCTTTACGCTTTATGCCGTTGTTTAATGCCGGGTTCAAGAGTTGAACTGTCACCTCACTAATAAGCCAGATTTGGAAGCAGCGCGCAGTCTGGCTGCAGCAGAAAGCATATAGCCGAGGTCTGTCGAAGACAGGCGCAGACATTAGTCATCAGCCCAATCTGCCTCAGATGCCTGATGAATTGGCCGGCCACAGTGGAGATGGCAGGCAGGCGGCCACACTACAGCAATTATCAATCACACACGCTGTTGGGCCGCGCTCATATTTCATCCCGCCATTGTCAAACGGGATTGATGTCACGCAGGTGGATTGATGCGCCGTAAAAACCAGCGCTGATTGTCTTATTCATCTTCAAGTAAATCCTGTATCTTTGCATTTAGAAAAAAAAACAAAAAAAACTCTTCTGTTTCTTTTTTTATGTCAAATCTGATGCGAAACATGACATGATCTATAAAGTATGACAGCATCGGTTATATTGAACACTAAACTATTTTTTCAGCCAGCTTTTACACTAGACTCGCACTTAAAAGTCTCCCCAAAGCACTCTGTCTGACTCCAGAGAGGCACTCAGTGTCACTTGTCTTCCTGGACCAACAGTCTGACAGTCAGTGGATAACTATATTACAGTACACTGTGAACAGTGGAAAGGGAATATACTTGGAGGTAAATTGCCACCTCAAGATGGGTTCATTTGAGCCTCATTTCAATTAGCCAAGCAACATTTGGATGCGTATGAGAAGTTAATAGTGTCCCTGAATCTACTTCTTCATTAAACATACATAATGAAGGCAGAATGAGCAGTTAGTGGCAGCATGGCATCAAACAAGAGAGACGGAAAGAGACGGCAAGCAGGAAGCAGGGGTGGGAGTGTTTAATTGCATTTATTAAAAGAAGATGGCATCAAAAGCACATTTTGGAGTATATTATGAACCACTAAATGGTTTTAATAGTCGAGTGTCTTCCTGGAGCTGCATGAGACAGCAGCTTTAAAGCGGCTTTCACTTTGCGCTTACACCTCTGATATCTCTTCCTGTCCTTTCGCGACATTGACCGAACTAAATATAGACAGTCAAGGCAACCTGATTATTGCTGGAGAGTATATGAAAACTTTAAGTGATGGATGTGGGCATAAGGAAATGTGTCAGAAGCCCTCATAAAAAAGTAATAGGATGGCTGTGAACTGGGAATAACTGACAAATAGTGCTTATCATTTGTCTGTTACTTTCTCCTTGTTACACCAGCTGGGGAATAAAAAAGAAAGATAGTCAGAGGTTATACAAAAAGTGCGAACACGCAAAAATAAATGAAGGCACTCAGAGGTTTAGTGGAGAAAGACCGACTTCAGGCAGGTTGGAAATAAAGAATAAAATAATTCAGTCGTGCTATTTAATGATAGCAATCAGCGTTATTCAGTGAATTCAGTCACACTTACAGGTGAATTATTGAACCACAGCAAGGTTTATGAAACAAAACACAGGGAGTCAATGTATAAACATTTCAGGTAAAAACTTATCTGCAGAAGATTCTGTGTTTCTAAATTCAGCTCATGTGAAAACCTTGCTTTGACCATCTGGAAATGTCAGAACCGGCACTTCACCACTCCCCCGCAGTTCCTTTACATTAATTGCCTTTTCTATCTCATGCCAAAGAGCAATTATGAACATTATGGTTTCCTTTCATTCTGTCAAATGTCGTTATGGGCAGAACAATAACGTAGTGATTTTTCATCCCGTTGCTGATTTTATCTGCTTCATTTCCAACTCAATACAGTCTGATTGCATTGAGTCATGATTGATTTGATGTGACAGATGTTGGGCCAGAGCTATGCAAGGGTCAAACACTATACAGCCTACGCTACGTCATCATAATTTCCATACTGACACTAGCCCCATTTATTCTATTGCATTTGCAGCATAATTTAACTGTAATACTTGTATGGGGTTGCAATCTTAATTGTTTATTTTATAAACGCCATAGGCCTCTTTCTCAGATCACTGTACAAAAATGACACTCAAAGAGTATATCAGCTACAAGGTTTTATTGAACACTTTTGGTTTTATAATTGAGACAACTCTTTAAGGATATGTAGAACTGGTGTGAAGGTTAGAAATGCATCTTTGGGACTATAAGGCCATTGGTTTGAATCCCAAGGCTGAAAACGCTCTCAAACTGCTCCCCGGGCTCCTTGCATGGTTGAGCACTGCTCCAAGTGAGCTCATTACTCTCTTGTGTGGTAAAATGGGTGTTTTAAATGCAGTGAACAAATTACTAGATATCAGGCAGGAATGTTGCAGACGCCAAAACTTCTAGGAAACCATTGCACAACGTGTGATCATTGCCTCTACCAGTTTATGGTATCAAATTCCAAAGCTAATTTCATTTCATTATAAGAATTAATTTCTTCAAAAATACAACTGTTTTAGGGTAACATCACAGGCAAGAATAACAGTTTGTTAGCATGGTATTATACTGTCAATTCAAATGATTGACACCTGTATTTGTCAAGACAGGATGCGGGGGTTGGGAGTTTTGGACCCAAATGCAGGACTCAGAGGCAGGAGTGGGCAAAGATATTTAATACAAAAAAGACCAAAGCTAAGAAAAACCAAAAGCACTGCCGAGGTGGCAGGAAATCCAAAAACCAAAACACTATGAAAAAACTAGAATAAGACATGAAACTTCAATGGCATGGATAGACGTGAAAAATCTGTAGCATGGAACATGAACTTGGCAGACAAACAGTGTGACACGACAGGGAAGAAAGGGGAAGGCAGGGCTATATATACACACACGAGGAACAAGGGTGACAAGACACAGGTGAAGCAAATCAAGAAATAACACAAGGTGAAACCAATGATCTAATCAGAAGGAAATAACACATGGAGTAACACAAACAGGAAATCAAGAACTTGACAAAATAAAACAGGAAACAGAAAGCAGAAAACCTAAACACTAAACCATGACTATGAAAAACCAAAATACAATAAACAGAAACCCAAGAAACTAAACAAACCATGACAGAAAATCAGCCAATGGAATACATTTTTTATAGTACACAATTAGCCATTTACAAGGAGGCAAACGCACACATAAGGGTCCCCCTGCTCCCTGTTAAAAGTTAAAGACTGGAATCAAATCAAAGTGACACGGAGGCACTGGATTAGTCACCCAGATGAACATAAATGATACTTGTTAGTTAGTTTGATTGTTTTTAATATAGACTGTATTTAGGCCCCCAAACAATTCCTTGCTCACTGCACCTTTACCAGACACCAGCAGGACATGTTAAACATTATTAACCACTATAAATACATTGAACAAATAACAGTTCATCATTGTTTTCTGGCAGCCTCAACCTTGAGATATTTTCTGACTTTAGTCTGGCAGACTATTGAGCTTATATAATGATTAAAACTAAGTTTTATTGGAAATTCCTGCATTGTTATAAATCTACAGAGGCAGTCCTATATCTGCCCAGAGAGGGTCCTAATATAGTCATATGGTAACTTGTTCTCCTGTACAGCATAAAACCAGATCTGTCACCATTGTTTAGTCAAAATACTTTCATCTGTGGTCACCGGTTCGAATCCATGGGCCGGCTGGCCTTTCTGTGTGGAGTTTGCATGTTCTCCCTGTGTCTGTGTGGGTTCTCTCCGGGTACTCCGGCTTCCTCCCACTGTCCAAAAAAATGTTCATTAGGTTCATTGGTGACTCTAAATTGCCCGTAGGTGTGAATGTGAGTGTGAATGGTTGTCTGTCTATGTGTGTTGGCCCTGCGATGGACTGGCGACCTGTCCAGGGTGTACCCCTGCCTCTCGCCCGATGACAGCTGGGATAGGCTCCAGCAGACCCCCGCGACCCTTAACAGGACTAAACGGGTATAGAAAATGGATGGATGGACTTTCATCTGTAGATTTCTTTGAATTCATTGAATTCTTACGTTGTGTTTTATCCGGTGCCCCATCATGCCATATGTTCCTGTGATCCAATGGCATATACAAGTTTAGTTTTAGTTTTAATGTAAATACCAACACCAGAGTGAGTTAGCAGATGACGGTTGTATCTGTAATCCTACCCATATTACACTTAAATGCAGATTATGGCAGTACTGTAACGGGCATAACATTTGCTTAGGGGGCGGTGACAGTGCCATAAATTGGGAAATGGGTATACCATATACCATATATGTATTTTATGTCCATTAAAAGGCCCCTAAAGTAGTATTTTATACCTGTGTGTATCTGACATATTTGAAGTTGGTTGCATTGAGTAACGATCTCTTACTACCACCTTGCAAAATTTACAAATTGCTGACAAGTGACGTGATTTAGGTTTGTCTTCTTCTACCTCGATTTTTGGCAGCTTTGACGCTAGTCAATCACCATTAAAACAGAAGAGTAAGAAGACGCTTTGACACAACAGTGACGTGGTTTTGGTTTATGGGAGAACTAAAATAATTAACTATAAAAGATCGTGCTTGGCTGTAGCCTTATACCGATCCGATTAGAACAATAGGGGCCCGATACTGATCTCCCAATACCAATCGAGACATCCTTATTACACATCTTGTATGGAATTCTGTACTAAGATAGAGCCTTTAGTATGTGCACATGACTATAATTTATAGAGAGCTAAAGAGTTTCTCTCAAATGATGGCCAGAATCAAACAAACAGAATCTGACCTGCGGCTGATCCAGATATTGGCATATTTCTTTTGTCCGTGCAGAAGGAGCTTGCGTGCCACAAAATATGAACATCATTGTGCTAAGGAAAACTTATGTATGTCTATGTTCAGCAAACTCTACTGACAAGAAAATGTCTGAGACAAGTTTACTTTAAAGATCTAGTAGGTCAGGACCTTTAAACCCAAAGAACGTTTGTGACCAGATGAAACAGAGCAGGGATGAAATGGGATTAATTTGGTGTCAATGTCTAGTTTCAGATTCTGTTGGAGTTTCATCACTACAGATTAAGGACTTTCTCCCAGCATGCTTTGCATCCCAACTTCATTCTCCTATCAATGACACCACCTCCGTGCTAACATAATTTGGAAGGCACTGGACCATCATTCACATTAAGGTTAAATCATCCATTTGATTGCAACTAGCATAATTAGAAATGACTCAAATAATGTCTTTCCAAAATGGCAATTAAGAGCAGTAATGCCACGGGCAACCACAGGAAATCAAACTGAGAAAGAGGCAGAGAAAATGATAAAGAAAAGAAGGAGAGAAAAAAAGAAAAGATTTTTTATTTTTTTTTTCCAGGGCCAGCCAAGCAGCAATTGCTCTGCACAGTTGAGCAGTGGAGATAAGCCACAAAGCAGATGCCTGCATATCAAGTGCTTGCCTTAGTTCCCAATAGCAGAGTCACAACAGTCACAGCTCTGACTCACTGGAAGACACGGGTGTATGTTTGTGAATGAACTTTCTTTCTCTCCTACTTGCGTGTGGCTGTGGAAGATCTGAATGTCTGTGAGATTAGGAGGTGTTCAAGACACAGGGAAACGCCTCTGAAAGGGCCATGGTCTGGTTATTACCTTTGCTCAGCCTCCGCGCGAACAGCGAAAGAGGCATCGATCATGTGTGGCTCTGTGACCGCAGGAGCCATTTCGAGATGCCCGGGGAAACAGACCATTGGCCCCGGCTGCTTACGTTAATGATTAAGAGCTGATTGGATCCCGAAATCTACTGGCTCCTTGTGCTGACATCCGTGAAAGACTTGATGCAGATTTTACCGTGGCTACGGGATGAGAAGATGAGGAAATATGGCACCTTTGAGGTGTCATGCAGACGAAGCGGTTTCAACTCTGTCATATCGTTTTTCTTAGTATTTTGCACCCTTGGGTGCACAGACAGCGCCGCAGAATCATTCTCACTAATCATGTTTCTTTATAGCATCGATGTTTTCAATTATGTTTTCCACAATGTTCAATCCCGTTCGGTGTCCATAGGTCATGCTTTGGCTGATTTTTGTGACACTTCCCTTTAAAATGCTTAGTTTTCATGGAAGATTTAGGACGCAGGAGAAAATGAAGAACATGTGCATTTTTATTCCGTATTTCATATGTGCTATAAACGTCTCTCTGATGTGAAGTAATAGCTAGGAGGATGTAGGAATTATATTAGTGAAACACAGTTTTTCCACACTGTGCGTATAGTAATTGCAAAATACATGCCTTGTGGAGTGCAGTGTAAATAAACATAAAGAAATAAACTCCACTTGTGTGTGTGTATATGTGAAGGTACAGTGACTGCACACAGACCAGTAATTATTCTTGCCATGCCGCTCCCAGTGTCCATGCCTTCCAGAAATTGAGAACCTAAATTGATGATTGCCTAAAATTGCCCGTAACAGTGCTGCCCAAATATGCTAATTACAGAGTATGTTAGAGGATGTGTGAGAATTACAGACATAAGGAGGAGGCCGAAGACTGGATTTAGGACTTCAATACATCAGGGCAGCACAACCAGTTAAGAATTGCTCTATAGGAGAGAATGCCAGAGCACACGAGATAACAGGTTAGCATTAGCATACAGCATTATTACTGAGTGGGGCCTATGAGGGTTGAACAGAGTGTCTGTGATATTTCTATTGCTGATTAGGCTAACGTAAACACCGAGATGAATGATGTGCGAATTGATTTTGCCCATCGTGAGACATACTCTCTGAGGAACTATTGAACCACTTCTAGGCATCGGAGATGCGGAACGATTTGTCTTTAAAGGTCAATGAAGTTGATGCATGTTTAGTCGAGTGTACATTCAGACATTTCAAAGAGCTGCTCCAAACTTTGCAGGCACCTGGGAGGAAATGGGGATGTTGTAGAGACGTGTGGAGAAGTAATTAGACAGAAAGCAGGCTGAAAAGACGACCATATGTTATTTTACTTGTTAATTTAAGGGATGTCGACTGAGCATGGCTGTTTGCAGCAGCTTCATATTCACTCTTTGCACCTGCTACCCAGGGTTAGAGTCAGTGCTTTTGATGATTCCTTAGTAATTTAAACAAGCAATTGTCACTGTTTAGGATTTATACTGTATGTAGTCAAAATTAGAGCATTATGCTTTTTAGTAACTTGCAGTTTGAAGTCAAATATGTTTCGAGATTGGTTTATTGACTTTGCATCACCCTGCACATATGCTTTAAGCCTGTATGAGATTCAAATGAGCCTTAGTTGATAGGACTAAAACTTAAAACATTTATAAATAGGAAATAAATAGTTTAGCAAATCTAAAAGTTAATTACGTTGTAAGCTAGCCTGTCAAAATAAGGAGCTTATGGGGAAGGTCTTGAGAAGTTTGGACTTTCAAAATAAAGGCCCCAAACTACTCACAGGAAGTGTCTTCGGTATATATGACTTTAAAATCAAAGCTTCCAGGTGTTGCAAAGGCTGGAAGCCTATTTCTATTCTTTGTTCTCAGCTTGGTTAACTGGTCGTTAGCTGTAGCTTTATAGTTACTGTACAAACAATTATTTCTTTAAGTCGGATAGGTATTTTAAAACAGAAAACACAATGCAGTCCCATTACGAAACTAGGAGTGTGAATGTGATTCCATCAATGTGTCCACTATAGAGGGTGCTTTTGTGATTTTGTAATACCGTCTTACTCTGCAAAACAACTCACAAGCTAGAACTAATCATACGTCTCAAACTGTTTAGCCAAAATGCAGAAACGTTAATTCAGTGTAAAAGTCTGTGTTCTTCTTTTCTAATCCGATGGTAAATAATGGAGTTTGATACATCGAGCAAAACATGGAGTTTGTACATCACTTTGACGTTATCTCGCGCTTTGATTTATTCACACATCACTGGGCAGACAATTTGAAAACAGGCGAAGACTGCATGGATTTGGCCTTTTGGTCTGACAGATCATTAAATTTATGACTTTGAAAAAGAATTTGCGTGCACCAAGTCGGGTTTTATGGGCGAATTTATGAATGGCAGCAGAACAGGTTGGGGTCCTGTTTCAAAGAGAAAAATTGGCTAATGTGTAGAGGTTTAACAAAAACAATCGTACACATCAGATACTGCCTACAGTATCTTCATGTTTGCATTCAACAATTTTGCTTATTCTAGGAGAAAGGTAAAATTTTGTTTATCTTAAACCCACTAAATGTTGTAATGCACGGACACGCACACACTCGACAGTAAAAGAAAAAAAAAAAAGGCTTAAAAATTGTGATTAAACTTGATGTAAACCTTTTTTTTCCCCATGCACTAAATCAAATTCGGTTCACAATGAGCAACGTAGCAAGAAATCCATTTAATGGCCCTAGCCTTATCTCCATTGGTTTAATAGAGTTATGATTAGTGCCATGAAGCATTTAATCATTCTCATTGTATAGATTTGACTACGTGTGAAATTAAGTGCATTTTAGCCCATGTACGGAAGAACACCATGTTAATTTCCTGTTTTAAGCCAACATACGTCATTCCGTCACCGCTGCCAGAATCCCGTTGGGCTATCTGCATGCGTGCAGGCCTGTTATCTTTTTTATTGGACAAGTTTATTTGGCAACGAACGGAGCATGATATGCTAATGAGCTGCGACTGAGTGCTGCTGGCAAATTAATTTGGTTGTTGCCCTCAAACGATTTGAAATGATTAATCATCAGATGAATGATTAAGATAGTAATCACGTGGAACTTTGAAATGTGCACCTTGATCACATCCAGAGCTCTGCAAGCGCGCCATGACGGCTTTCTGATGCTTCTTGTTCTCATAATTTCCTCTGTTATTTTTTAATTCCCAGGTTGGGTAATACAACCATGTACTCTAAAAATGTGTTGATGGTAACACATCAGTGTTTCCTAATTGATCATTTGAAATTGTGTAAAAAGGACACCATTTCAATCACATTTTACATTGTTAAATGACACCAAACTTAGAAATAACAAAAACCACAAATTGCATACTAGTGGCACCTGACATGGCTTGGCGTGTTACCTACATCCTGTTGCATGTACCAGGCCGCCCCACATTATTCCCCATCGTTTTTTCTTATAATCTCTCAAGTGATTACCACAAAAAACAATAGAAATCCTTTCAAACGGTGGCGCATTACTGTATTTTAGTCTGAAATTACACGCTGGATCAAAGGTACGATGCCATGTTATTTGATTCGGGAACATTTTATGGGTTTTACTGAGGCGGTGTGAGTGGCAGCAGCAGGGAATCAGAGAGGATTAACTCAGTCTTTAATGTTTCCTACCCTGCATGCAAAACAGTTGAGCTTGTCAGTAAAGATTGTATCCACCAAATGCTACAAGGGAGGTCTTCAGAGAGAGATGAGTGGATTTTAAGCCTAGGGAAGCATGCATGTAAACCTTTTTTAAATGCATAGTAGTTGTAATGTTATGTAGTAAATATTGCATGTGAATTAAAAGCCGTAATGCGATACAAAAAAATCTTTCTATTCCGTGGTACATACTTTTACAAACTGCAAAATGTTACAAGACAGAATAATTTTACACAAAGGGGGGTGCACAGAGACAAAAATAGAATCGGGAGAGGACATAAACAGAAAGGAGAAACAACAGCGACTCATCAGGGTTAGTCACTGACCGATAAACAAATAAAGTCTGACATAAAATGAAGGTAACGTCTCTGACAAAGCTTTAATTCCTATTAATGTATGCGCACATTATTTTTAGCACAGAAGTATCTCCACAGCTGGAGTCTCGGCTCCACTGAACCAAGAAAAGGCTTAGCTTTTGGGCACTGCTTAGACTCCGCGAAGGGAAAGGGGGCAGCGTGAGTGAAGTATTTCAGCTTTTTGTGATGCTCTATTGGTAAGAATTTACGGTCAAAGATGTGGTTAAGTAATGCGTGTATATATGGTTTGAAAGTAAATTTATTTAGGCCTATGAAGTAGCTGTTAATTAATATTAGGATTAAAGACACAGAAGTCATTAATGCATAACACATATTGATTTTGCTCTATCCTTGCATTGAAAATCAAATTAAACAATATTAAAATGGAAAATAAGCCCATAATATATATCTCATTAAGTATGAATCTCATCAACCACCACTTGTGTTAGTGACTACTCTGCATACAGGATATAATGAAAAGAAACATACATTTATCATTTACCTTGTCTTTTCTACTCACTTATGAGCAAGGAAGGTGAACCGCACACACTAACCATGTCATATCAGCGAGGCAACGTTACTAAATAATCAAACGATCAATATCAATCACATCTTATCGCTCCACAACCAGCAGGCGAGAGAGGACAGGGGGGTAATCTTTGCTTTCTTTTTGTAAAAGGAAAATCCTCTAATCCTGTTTATGTTTCAAACGGTTCAATTTCACCGTGAGCCATCTGAAATTCAAAGAACACCACAGAGGTGCTGGAAAAAAACGCGGGGGTCTGCAGTAGGCAGCCGTAATGCTTACTCAGGCGTCAAAGGTAATCAGTCAGTCAAGCGGCAGCACACCACTTTTGGTACGAATAATCTTGTGCGGAGTCCGTGCGGCCGGAGCAAATCTCATGTTCGGTCCACCAGGAGTCCTGGTGTCAGGATTTTGCTGAGCACGTGTTGCTTTAAATGTGCAAAGTCTCGCCTTTTGCATATCATGATTGTTTTGCAAATCTGCCGCCTGCATCCTCCAGAGGTGTTTTGCTGACAGGAACTCACACTTTTACCAAACTGCTGCTGTCTGAGAGGTGCATACAAAATCAAAATCTTATTTTTCTCAGAAAACAAACCAATACAAGAGGTAAAAATATGTGCTGTCTTACTCACACTGTCAAATATTCAGCAGCAGAAATTTACTTTTTACTTTGTGCAGCTGCTTTATTCATTAATTCATCTTCTGTACCCTGTATTCCTGTTAAGGGTCGCGGGGTCTGCTGGAGCCTATCCCAGCTGTCATCAGGCGAGAGGTGGGGTACAGCCTGGACAGGTCGCCAGTCTATCGCAGGGCTAACACAGAGAGACAGACAACCGTTCACACTCACATGCACACCTACAGCCAGTTTAGAATCAATGAACCTAATGAGCATGTCTTTGGACGGTGGGAGGAAGCTGGAGTACCCGGAGAGAACCCACGCAGACACTTATAATGACCAAACGCTAAATTTTGATATCTGCCTCTAGTGACTGGAATTATTATTACAGCAACAATGGAGGGAGGATGTTGGGGTGGTCAGATGGGTCGACAAAACATCAAATTAATAAACCACAAACCCTGTATAATTCCTTTTTAAACCAAATGTGATTATTTCTTCCAAGCCCTCATCTTTTCCTAAAGTTGACCAAACAAAGGCAAAAGAATATCTCTGACATATTCAGGAAACTCTTGTATTGTTCCAACTGGAGGACGTGTTAAGCAGAAAGCCAGGTATTATTTTGAGGTAACTGTAGTCATCAGGTTTAATTAGCCGACTCATGTTTTAATCTGTTTAGAAACAGCATGTAGAAGTGCTTATGTGTCACTTATTTAGGCGGCCACTTTCTCATTTTAAGTTGATGGCTCGTTTCGCTTGATGGAATAACAGCCTTTGATTATTTAATTACCAATTACTTCCCACCAACACTTGTTCGCCTATCCACAATCAGCGCAATGCAGAGCCTTGGTTTATTAGACTGACCGCAGAGCTGAAGAACTGCACTTCCTTTGACTTTGTTTACTTTAGCAGTATGTCATATGGGAGGGAATACGGATCTAAATAGAGCCGCTATTTGATGTGATTCAGTAAAGCCTGGCATTTAATCGTTCTCTTTGAGCCCTGATCTCCTCTCTACTCATCGCTACAGACTAATTCTTTTTTTACTCTTCAACTTCTAGTTCATCCTGTGTGTGCAACACAAGGTGAAATTGAAGGCCTCTATTTGTGTCAGGTCCTTATCAACATGGCCGTATTAACCTAGCTGTGGGGCACAAATGAACTGTGGGCACCCGCGGACCGTACGTCACCCCAAAATAATGAATTCTGTCAGTTTAAAGTAAAAATAAAAAACAATAATAATAACATAAAATTACTTAGTAAAGAAAAATATTAAAGTAGATATTTACTCAGCGTTGCACATTCTCAAACAAAATTTCAACTTTTAAAATCTTTTCCTTACAACTGCGGGGTTTCCTTTTTAGGGGTTGCCACAGCGAATCATCTCCTCTCGTCCTCTCCTCTGTATCCTCTTACGCCAACTACCTTCATGTCCTCCTTCACTACATCCATGAACCTCCTCTGAGGTCTTCCTCTAGACCTCCTGCCTGGCAGCTCTAACCTCACCATCCTTCAACCGATATATTCATTATCCCTCCACTGAACATGTCCAAACCACGTCAACATGGCCTCTCTAATTTCATCTCCGAAACATCTCACATGAGCCGTCCCTCTAATGTACTCGTTCCTGATCCTTACCGTCCTGGTCACGCCCAGAGAAAACATTTTCACCTTTGCTACTTACTTTCTCAACTGCTCAACTGAGACCATCCGAAGTACATCTAAATGCACGTTAAACACGTAGTTGACATAGCAATCTAAGTTATAGCTAACTTTTTAACTTACAACTTCCTATTTACATGTTTTATCTGCTACAATTGGTTATGGCTGCTTTAATTTACCAAAAACAAACGCTGCGAAATCCTCATTTTTTTTTTTTTTGTTCCCCGAAAGTCTGACAAATGGGACAAAAAGAATATTAGGTAAATGACGTTGTGTTCTTAATCCAGGAATATGATAAACAAAGCCAAAGTAACTGTCCCGTCCTCTGTTCCATGATCAGGTTTAATGGTATTATAATAATATGAATGCTTTGCCTTTTATTTACCTGCAGAGGAAAGTTTTCAGTAGGATTCCTCAAGGGAGATTAAGGACAGGTTCAACTATGGGACAAACGCTAAAGCGGGAGGGACTGCTCAACAAACAGCCTGCCAAAAACAAATACAAAGGAAACCTCGTCATCAGCATACATCATGCTCCCTTCACTGCCGTCCTGCGTGTGGCTGTCCGAGTAAAGCAGATTGTCAGGAATCAGAATGTTTGCTTGACTGTGCACAGCTGTTTAACATATGATTTGACTGACTCTGTGGTTTTCAAAATTCACCCGGCATATTCTGCGGCTTAATCTTCTCGAACGCTCAAAGTCTTTGTAATGCAAATTAAATCTAGACACTCTATCAAGAGATATTCCATATTTTCCCTATTGTTATCTTCCCAGTCTGACAAAAGCCATTCTAAAAATTCCAAACAACACCTCTGAGTCATATTGAAGCAGTCACCTAGTATTGTTATGCAGTGTGTGCAGCTAAACTGCATTTCACCTATTTTCAAGGCTTATTCTTTTGTCTTTGTGCCATTTTCCATTGTCCCTGTCACAATGAGAGTATTTATGAAATGCATTCATCATTTGAGGCTAAACAAATGCACCTGACTGATGTGCTTTATGACTGAAGGTTAAAGAACTTTATCGTATAATCCTGCTCCGCCGTCCTGCACTGGATAGAGGAAGAGTAATGGCTTCCCCTTCAGCTGGGCTCACTCTCAATACTCCCCAAACAAGAAGAAAAAAGAGACAGACTTACACTCAATCATGGTAATAATTTAGCTCAGGGGAAAGCCGAGGCACAGCGCCTTGTGCATTTTAAAGTAAAATACTTTTGCAAATTAAATTATTAGCAAGTTAAAATAATGTACCGCTTTTGTAGCTGGAGATAAAACGGAGAGCATTTGTAAAGTGTCATGTAAAATGAAAAGGTGTGCTTTTGTAATATCGGAGGCTGTTTGTCAAGTCTGTGTCGTCGTTTGCCGAGAAGTGAGAGGCCGACTGAAGAGAACAAATGATGAAGCATCAGAGAGGAAGGCCGGGTGCCAAGAGATGATTTAAGCCATAAATGTTCTGTGTCTTAAAAAAGAGCTCAGTGTTACAGGGAACCTTTTTATCTCTTTACAAATGTAATACGCAAAACCTAAAGATGTCAAGTAAGGTTAGCGGGGATTGGGAGTTTTGGACCCAAACGCAGGACTTTAAAGGCAGGAGTAGGCAAAAAAGATATTTAATACAAAATTGACAAAAACTAAGGACGCTGCTGATAAGGCAGGAAATCCAAAACCAAATCACTAACCAAAAAACTATGAAAACAATGAGAACAAGACATGAAAAACTATGACGTGGACAAGGCTGACAAACAGTATGACATGACAGGGAACAAAGGGGAAGGCAGGGCTACATATGCACACGAGGAACAGAGGGGTGACGAGACACAGGTGAAACAAATCAAGAAATAACACAAGGTGAAACCAGTGACCTAATTAAAAGGAAAACAGACATGGAGTAACAAAAACAGGAAGTCCAGAACTTAACAAAATAAAACAGGAAACAGAACAGAAAAACTAAACACAAACCATGACTATGAAAAAAACAAGAACTTAACAAAATACAATAAACAGAATCCCAAGAAACTAAACCATGACTGAAAACCCAAGAACGGAAGACATGACAAAAGAAGTCGATACATATACTGAGTTTGAATCCCGCCCAGCAATGACGCATAAAAATATAACTTCTGTTAATTGCATGGGATCTCCTGAGCTTCACAGATAAGCATTAAATTATGTTTAATTTATTTGGACACAAACAAAACTGGAAAGTTTCCCATCCAGCTCCTGTCAGATAAATACTGACAACACAGAATTTATCTACTTGTCTCAGGTGATTTGCTTTTGTGTCTGATACTTTAATATGCAGTTTTACAAATCACCATATATTCTGTGTATTTGGACAGCATGAACTACAGCTCTTTTGTCATCGGTTTAATCGTGCTGCAGTTCCTCATTTGTCAGCCATAAACAGTGTGGATACCCAGCTTTGGCATTCAGAATATCCTGAGCTGTAATTAAGTAATTTATCCAATGTGTGAAAAAGAGTTTTCTGCCAAATAGTTGGTCTTTTCCATCTACTTCAGATGGGGAAGGATTCTGTCTTCTCTGGTTACTGCAAATTAAGGTTACCTACAAACATTTACTGATACTGACAAAAAAAACTGTGCGCTTTTAACAAAAATTGGCATTAGTGCACTGACAAAATAGGCTGTTGGATCTACATGAAAAAAGTATGTACATCGGTTGCACATATTTAAGTTATGTTTCCTTAAAATGGTTTATTTACGTTAAATATACTGAATTACTTTTTGTTAGAAACATGACTTTTGTATGTTAATTCGACAATTTTCTTTAATGTTAAGTTTATTCGATTACTCTATGTTAAACCAACATAATTATTTTAAATGTTACTTTAAAGCTTTTTTATGCTTGTTATATTCAATTGTCATCTGTAAAAGCAACATAAGCTTTTTACATAAATTACACACAGTGTTGTTCTGTTAAATCTACCTGACCGAGACAAGTAAATCTTACACTATTAAGTTATAAAGCTTTTGCATACTTTGCTCATCCATTGCATGATACAATTATTTCTGTGCACTAATTTCCGTTACTTAAATAAATCCATTTTTTACATCATTCTGTCTGATCCAATCTAAGCTCTTATTAACAGCATTTACTATGAAATTTCCAATAACATGGCAGCATCTAATGCAATGTTGTCCAGATCATGCAGTACCATCTGGCCTTCCAAGACAACCACAATGTCTTCAGGTGTACTGGTAGCATCATGTCTAATGACATATATTCCCCCACCATGGTCTCCTCAGTGGATCCTTGGAACGCAAGCTTCATCATCTGCCTGCAGAGCGCACAGTCACAAAAGTAACAAAGTGAGATCAAACCAAACAAAACACATTAAATATATAAACTTGAAACATTATACTGAATGTCTGCACTAATAATATACAACTCTCTGAATCCCTCTGAATATTTTATAATAATCTATTGATGCCATTTCGTCCTCCATTTATTCCAACGCGGTTTAAAACTCGTGCACGGACACAGTAAAGTATAAACAGGAAATGACGTTACACTGTCGGGTTCTGTCCAATCGGAAACAAGAAGTGTTGGTTGTTCCAGCCATTTCTAAATGTTGTTGTGTCTTGTGAAATGTTGTGTTTTGACCTTCAGGGCCACCGTACTAACTGGATGTGGAAGACAGGAATCCATGTGATGAATAGCTAGCGCCTGTTAGCTCTTCCTTGTCTCACTGTCGGTCAGTTATTAGAGCAGTGTACAGTTTCCTCATGTGCTGAATATGAAGCCTTTACTGTGATATCCATCCATGTATCCATCTATCTATCCATCCATGCATCCATCCAGCTATCCATCTGTCCATCCATGCATCCATCCAGCTACCCATCTATCCATCCATTCATCTATTCATCTATTCATCTATCCATCTATCTATCCATTAATTTATCTATCTATCCATCAATCCATCAATCTATCCATCCATCAATCTATCTATCTATCAATCCATCTATTCCGGGTTCGATTCGACACCGAGGATCTGAGGATCCTATTCCCATAGTACTAGGATCCTGACCTGGATTCGATCCCTTGTCCTGGGATGCTATCCTGGATTCGAACCC
>JASGAT010394731.1:0-10844 GCA_030220025.1 Chelon auratus | reverse complement strand
TTACATTAAAGTTGAAACAGCAATGTAAAGAGAGTGAATTACATTTACTCACCAGGGCAAAAATAAGACAGGAGTCATTCAGTGCTGCTTTGGATCCGAGGCCGTCATCGGAATTGCAAACCACCTATTGGCAGGACGTTGGATGAATTGAGGCAGAGATCGATTGCTTCTCCCTGGTTACCCGGATGTTGAGTCTTGAGGTTGAAATTTTTTTGAGGTCGTACTTTTGGAGGTTGTAATTTTTGAGGTTGAATTTTTTTTTTAGGTTGAATTTTTTGAGGTTGAATTTTTTTTTGGAGTTGAATTTCTTGAAAAACTCAGGGCTAGAAATTTGATGATTTTTTATTATTTTCATGCTGAAAAAATTCAACCTCAGAAATTTATGTTCAACCTCAGATGGCACAGATATACTTCCATATATTTGTAATCACAATAGTAATAGTCTAAGCCACAACAAGGACACTTGCGTGTTGACATTTTCATCAACATTCAACCTTACCAATTACTGAACTGGCTTCCAAGTTATTGTAGCAGTGTAATTCTGTCGTTTGAGTTTGAAGCAGCAATATATTTTATTTATTTATTTAATTTTATTGTAACAGATATTTTCTAATTTGTGCATTCAATTGACATATATCAGCATTGACACAAGCCTCTGTCCTTATACTTTCACCATCTACACCATAGACTTCAACTACCAGACAGAGTGCTGCCACCTTCAGAAGTTTTCTGATGACTCTGCGGTAGTAGGATGTATCAGTGAAGAATAGAAATGAAGACAATGGAATGCAATAAAGCTATTCAAATCTTAAATAATAAGAGGCATAAAATAATAATATTGAGTATGATGAAGGCTAGGATGAAAGAGTAGTTAAAACAGATTAGAACAACAGAATATGTGAAATAATTAACAAAAAAGCAGATTAAAGAACAATAAAGGAAAGGAATGTTTCCTCATTCAAGGCCGTGGAGGTAAGTTTACATAAAATATTTCAACACTTCCATGCTTCCAGGAATATTAACACTGACTTCTTTATGTAGGAAGGGAAGTCCAGGAGTCAGGACAAAGGAGAACATGGAGAAGATGAGGGAGAGAACAGGAGAGAAGAGAGAGAGAGAACATAAAAGAAGAAAGGGAGAACATGAGAGGAGAGGGAGGGTGTTCTTGTCACTCACACTTGTTCCTAATAAAACATAAATTAATTTTATTAATACCATGGTATGTGATTGCTGGTGAATATATACCTTGGGTTATAGAGTGCTATAATATACATTCTGAATATTATTTCCATATCCTCATGAAGAAAATCTAGAAATGCATTGCATTAGTTTTGGAGACTGAAACAGGGTCCAAAGGTTGTTGCATGTGCTACCCCTAGCTACCCAGTGTCGGAGAGAAGGATGTTGGCAAGAGTGGAGACCATCCTGGACATCTCATCTCATCCACTCCACAACACACTGGTCAGTCTAAGGAGTACCTTTAGTAACAGACTCATCCTACCCAAATACACCACAGAATAGCACAGGAGGTCATTCCTGCCTGTAGTCATCAAACTTTATAACTCCTCATGCTGAGTGATGGTCACTCTTAACCCTCTTAACACTTCAGACACTTTTAATTTATTTGCAGCCTTTTACCTCTGTATACTGTGAGTACTTGTGCAATATTTTTTCATTTACTTTTCATGCATCTTACTTCTATTTTATATATATTTTATATTACTTTTTTATTCTATTTGTGTTTGCTCTGTCACCTTGCAAGTGTCACTTTATGGGAGCAACAGCAACAAGACAATTTCCTTGAAGTATTAATAAAGTATTCTGATTCTGATACTGAACTGTCCGGTATTTGGTGGTGCAGGCAACATGCAGTGGGTTTCACTGAAAACTGTTGTCTGCTGCTAGAAACACTGTTGTCTGATGAGAGACTGACACTAAAACAATAAATTGTAAGCCACCAAATGATGAGGTAAAAGAAACTGAAGAGTGATATTACTACCTGCTTTTTCTGTGGATGTTGTAGTAGAAAAGTTTAAGACTGTCCTCAAAGCAGACATTTTGAGTAATCATTGAATAATATACTCAGGCATACCACATTACATTATTTAATACTTGATGTGCAACTTCCAGTCAGTTTGAGCAAAACAAGATCAATAACATTATATTTTATTTATATGTTTTCAACGGTGCTGCAGTGGTTAGCACTGTCACCTCACAGCGAGAAGGGTTCTGCGTCCGAACCCATTAGTCAACCAAGGCCTTAATGTGTGAAGCTTGCATGTTCTCACTGTGCCTGCATGGGTTTTCTGAACTTTTAATTTAAAGTGTAGCCATTTAGTTTTCTCTGTGCAGTATTTTGGAAGCAAGCAGAAGTTATTTTTACATATTTAATTCAAATTTTCAATTCAATTTTATTTATATAACGTCAATAACAATATAAATCTGCCTAAGACCAGCCGGGTACAGATACAAATAGGGCTTGATATCCCACATGGTTTACATGCATTTTTAGTCTAGCAATTAACTGATAGTATGCTCCATCATTAACCTGTATTGTCCTCTGTGCCACACTCCCTGACAGCATCACACCCAAGCATTTTCTGACCTAGGTTTTCTGCCTGCTCATTCCAAAACAGTTATTTCCCATAGCATATAACAAGAAACTTTGATATATACTTTGATAAGTTATATTTGTTTTTATTGAGTTGTTGTGATCATTCGGTTGTAAGGTTAGAATATTGTTAATTTGATGTTAGTTTAGATTATGCATAAGACTCAGGATCTCTTGCATGCTAAACTAACCATCCTTCCTCTAACCTGACATCTCATAAAACTCTTATCACATTCCACACAGACACTCAGCCAGCACATGGCACATGAGTGTCCCTACTCAGCAGCATCTTGTTTCCTTTGTGTTCAAGACCTCAAGGCCTTGAACACAAAGGGTGTGTGTGGGTGGCGGGTGTGTAAGTAAGAAACTTCTGTAGGACCTAGTCTATATTTGGAATACTTCTCCCCAATAGATCTTTCTGAGTTCACTTCAGTAATTACAGCATCTAAACCATCAACTTCTAGATCCCACCCCAACTAAATTGTTCAGGGAGTTTTTTTCCCATTAATTCATCATTCATTCATTCATCTTCTGTAACCGCTTATTCCTGTCAAAGGTCGTGGGGTCTGCTGGAGCTCCATTAATTCACATCTCCATATTAAACCAGATAAATTTAATTTAATTTAACGGGATATATGTATCCAACTTTTCAGATTTCTGTAATTAAACCTTAAAAACCTACTCTAGACCCAAATGTTTTAGCCAACTATAGACCAATATCCAACCTTCCTTTTATTTATGAAATTCTAGAAAAAAGTTGTTGCTAATGAAATGGTTTGTAGAGTTCGTCATAGTACAGAAACGGGTCTGGTTAAAGTCACTGACAATCTCCTCATGGCTTCAAACAATGGACTTGTCTCTATACTTATATATAGTGCTGCATTTGACATTATTGATCACAATATTTTAATACAGAGACATAAAGAGAGATCAAGATTAAAGGAACTACATTAGACTGGTTTGAATACTATCTGTCATATAGACTCCAGTTTTTCCATGTTAACAATGATTCTTCTGTTTATACCGAAGTAAGTTATGGAGGTCATCAGGGTTCTGTTCTAGGACCAAAACTCTTCACATTATACATGCTTCCCTTAGGAAATATTATTAGGAAACACTGCATAAACTTCCATTGCTATACAGATGATACCCAGCTATATTTATAAACAAAACTAATCAGCTGGTTAAACTCCAAGCATGCCTTAAAGCAGCGATTCCCAAAATTTTTGGCCCCCTGTTTGACGAGGATATGTCCTCTAATTCGCACATAAAGCAAGTGATCAGGACTGCCTTCTTTCACCTGCGTAATATCGTCAAAATTAGGAACATCCTGTCTCAGAGTGATGCTGAAAAACTAGTTCATGTATTTGTGTCGTCCAGACTGGATTACTGTAATTCATTACTGTCCAAATAGCACTTTAAAAAGCCTGCAGTTCAAAATGCTGCAGCAAGAGCATTGACAGGAATTAGCAAGAGAGATCATGTTACTCCAGTTTTAGCTTCTCTTCATTGGCTTCCTTTAAAATCTAATACAATTTAAAATTATCCTCCTTACATGCAAGGCCCTTAAAGGCCTTGCTCCATTGTATCTTAAAGACCTCATTGTACCATATCATCCCAACAGATCGCTTCGATTTCTAAGTGCAGGCCTACTTGTGGTTCCTAGAATTTCAAAAAGTAGAATGAGAGGTAGAGCTTTCAGCTATCAGGCTCCTCTCCTGTGGAACCAGCTCCCAGTTTGGAGGCAGACACCCTCTCCACTTTTAACGTTAGGCTTAAGAGTTTCCTTTTTGATAAAGCTAATAATTAAGGCTGGACTGAACAATCCCTTAGTTATGCTGCTATAGGCCTAGGCTGCTGGAGGACGATGCACATGTTCTCTACTCTATTCTAATATGTGGAGAAAGTCGAGTTGATGTCGAGTAGTATGGCGTCACACATAAAAACACAGTAAAAAGTAATGCTTTGCAAGCCATGAAATCTATGTTCTTGGCCTGAACTGTAGCGTTTCACACAAAAGAAGCTATGGGGGCTTTTCTGCAAGATGACTGAAGCTAATGTTGGCCATAGACCACGTCAACACCATAAACACGTCAGTCTGACACTTCTAATATGCAATATATCGACAAAAAGAAAAAAAAAAAAGTTTAGATAGTTTATCAATACTGTGCGCAGCAATAGCATATATAAATTGGTGTTAAAAAGATAATGAAATGTAGCCGCGTTAAAAAAAACAAAAAACAACAACAACTCCAAAGCCTGTGTATAGCTGCTAAAGGTCTAATAACTTTAGACAATACATTCAAACATTCACCAGCAAACTGTGCAGACTCCTTCAATTTTGTTTTGGGTCCATTACTCCAGCACCACCATTAGTCCAAGGCTTCCACTTGACTTGGAATGATTAGAAAAAAAACAAGTATGTTTACCTGTCCAATTTGTAGTGGATATGGATTCATTTTTACAACAAGAAATCCCAGTTTAAAGATAAGCACATTACACTAAAATGATTTAAATCACAGAACATAATACCCTTAGTTGTGCATTACATAAAACTGCACAACTGTTTAAAGAAGGCATTCATTATAACTTTCCGTGTCTACACAAATCAGCAAAGCAACATGACATGTATAATGAGACATTTTGTACATCAGTAGCATTATGTAACCATGTCCATTCTAAAGCTGTTACTCTGACCTGTTTGCCTTTACCCTGGAAGAAAGTAAGCATGTCTAATTCTGTCATTTCTCTTTCCAAGTGGCTATAAAACCCAGTGGTGCTAGTAGCCATGTGCTGAATGGAATCTGTTTGCTGAGTATTTTTATATTGCATAACCATTCTGACCCTTCGTTCTGTCACTAGCTTACCCTGCCCTCTGTCCCAAAGCCTAGCCCAGCGTGATTTAGGACAGGGAAAAGGTGAAAAAACATAATCACAGTCATTCACACCTCAGGCTAATTTCTGTCCAAACACTCCGTGTGTGGGAGGAATGAGCCCCAAGAGGACACCCACACAGACACACTCTTCACAGTGAGACAGTATTTCATAATCTTATAACAAAAGCCATAACTGCCTGTCCTTATCACACGTCTAAACAAATATATCTTGTGACATTTCGTGAGTGAACCACACTGCTGACTCCTCGTTCAGGCTTGGGAGTGAACTCCAGCACTTGTCTAGATCTCGACTTGATCACCACCCTGCTTTTAGATGTAACAGCTGCAGAGGGGAGTGTGATGTCAAGTTAAAGCATGAATCAAATATTAAACAAATTCATTGATACAATTACCAAAGCAGCACACTGGAAGAAAGGACAGTTAAAGCTGCTTGGTGCTGATGGCATGACTCACAGATGCCTCACAAAAAAACAAAACAAAAAACAAATAAGCTATTCTGAAGCTATCAAAGTGCCCTCTTTTACTTTGCCTGTGTGGACATCACACTGCTTTCATGGTGTGTCAAACATTCATGCATTACATGTCATTTGCTACCGTTCCACTGAAACTGAAACATTCTTTTTTTGCTTCTGATTTCACAGCTGGGCTGTGCATGTTACAGTCAGCTGTGCCCTTTAGCATGGCTTGTGCTTTTTCTGCCTCCACAATAGGGCACTGTCTCTGCCTCTGATTTGTGAATGTGTCACGGTGTGCATATGCCCAGTCCAGTGACATACACTGCTTGTAGCTGCGCACAAATCCATTCAGACAAAAAGAATAACATGTAACTTCAGTACCTTTACACAGGCACACACTAACACACACTCAATACAATGCTCTTAAATGCCCTGCCACACATTAAGGACTATCATTATAACATTTTGGACTTGCCCCACTTTTCCAACAATGACATTCTTACTCACACAGAGTGAAGCCATAGCTCACCAAAACCGTAAAGGGATATTTTGCTTACTCCTCTTGAAGATAATAACCAGCCTTTAAGGCTCAATCTCGTTGCCAGAGAAGTACATTAGAGCAATTAGAAAAATCACATAAACTATAATCACAGTTAGATCTTACCCCATAAATGGCAATGTATGCAACCATCCAGGCTAAAAATCAGCCCCTTCACTGACATACGGGTTGCTAAATACTGCAGACTCCAACTGGCTGTCAAGCACAGAGACTCCCATGGTGGAGCGTATACTACGCTATGACCTTCTCCTCCGCCTCTTCCTCCTCTTGTTGGTAAACACAGCCGCCTGGAGCAGCAGCAGTCTGCCATGTGACCTTACACACACACTCACACACACCCACACACACACACCCACGGGTGCACTCACACACACGCACACACCAACCCACCCACACACACACACTCAAGATTTATTAGATTTGTGAGATCCTGCTAAAAATAAAATATAGTAATCATTTATTATAATAGACTGTGTCATAGTTCATTGGGATTGTGAGAACTAAGTGGTATGAGGCTCTTTTTTGAAGCAGTTTTCTGTGGTGGTTTATGAGATATAGCCTGAATTTCACAACATTTGTCATGATTGTACGTATTACAATGACGGTTGCTAATGTTTCTGTGTCACCTGTACCTGGGCGTCCACACAACATCTTACACATTGTGTAACCCAAATTTCATGAAGTTAGCTATTGCAGTTTTTGAGATATTGAAATGTATAGCGCCCCCTAGAGACAAAGGGTCACAAAAGTTGGGGTGCTTGTACAGAATCATATTATTATCAATGATATGAAGTTTGATTAAGTTTGGGTATATACTTCACAATATATTAGCTTTGGAGTTATACTGTGCCACGCCGTAAAAAGTAATTAGTCATTAACTTTGTATTTAATAACCCTGCTAAACTTCTTTTGAGAACTTTTCATCATCTTTGTCCATAAAGGATACATCCCAAGTTTGGTGAGAATTGGATGAACGGGCAAGGAGGATTTGGTTTTGATTTGAGGTGAAATTTTTTCAAAATGGCGCAATTAGAAGGTCACTCTCCTGTCTCGCTTCGGCATGTCTAACGTGCGGTAACATCAGGTAAGTTTGCATGTATTTCTGTCATAAATTGCGGCTCTGTGTTAGACTAGTGCCTTTACTGTGAAATTTTCTGCAACACCAGTGTGAGTGTGAATGGTTGTCTGTCTCTCTGTGTTAGCCCTGCGATGGACTGGTGACCTGTCCAGGGTGTACCCCCGCCTCTCACCCGATGACAGCTGGGATAGGCTCCAGCAGACCCCTGTGACCCTTCACAGGACTAAACGGGTATAGAAGATGAATGAATGAATGTTTTGTTGCTGTTGCTCCCATAAAGTGACAGTTGCTAGTTAACAGAGCAAATACAATAGAATAAAAGTTGTACAAAAATATATAAAAATAAGTAAGATGCATTTAGAACAATATTGCACGTGCAAGTATAAGTACACAAAATACAGAGGTAAGAGGTTGCAAATAAATTAACGGCATCTGAAGTGTTAAAGGTGAGTGACTAACACTCAGCGGGAGGAGTTCTAAAGTTTGATGGCCACAGGCAGGAATGGCTCCTGTGGCGTTCTGTGGTACATTTTGGTAGGATGAGTCTGTTACTAAAGGTACTCCTTAGACTGGCCAGTGTGTTGTGGAGTGGGTGAGATGAGTTGTCCAGGATGGTCTCCACTCTTGCCAGCATCCTCCTCTCAGACACTGTGTTCAAAGAGTCCAGCTCCACCCCTGCGGATCAGTTTGTTGAGTCTGTTTGCGTCTGCTGCTCGCAGCCTGCTACCCCAGCATGCAATGGCGTACAGGAGCGCACTGGCCACCACAGACTCATAGAACATCCTCAACATTGTCCGACAGATAACAAGCCGCACGGGATGTGTGCGGTGCTCAGAGATGACATCATCCAGGTCAGAGGTTAACAGGTCAATCTACAGAGCCTGGATAATGATAACAGGTAACTCCGGACTCAACAGGGAATAGCACTAGCGTATCATAACAAAATATTGGTGAAATGAACGAGTTTCGTGGCAGATCATGCGTTATTTAGAGGCTGCGTTGCGGTGCCCCAGTCGCTCCCACTATATGGATATATGCTGTTGAAGAAAAAAAACAATCCAAGTCTAGTTCCAAGTTTGCGGAAGTGCTGCAAGTTTATTGGAGTTCCAGGTCATGGTGAGCCTACCAATACAGAGTGGGTCCGAGACCGGAGACTGACCCTGACAAAAGGACAAAGGAATGACACTCAGGTATTATGATCAAGGCTCTGATCAGCAGGGGAGAGGAGACGGGGAGGGTAGACAAAGGAGTATGATCAGGAGAGATCAACATATGGCTGGAATGCCAATGTCCCTTCAAAGACAATTTAAGTTTTCTCCTCAAAGTATTGCTCCCACCGCCTGACGATATCCCCCAGTTGATGAGTAGCTCCCCGCTCCCACCGAAAATGGTGTGAGTGAGTTGATGTTCTGCCCCCCTGAGGTGGTGGATGGTTTGCCAGAACCTCTTCGGAGCTGATCGAACATTTTCTTCCATAGCCTCACCGAACTCCTCCCACACCCCAGTTTTTGCCACAGCGTGATTCTTCAGCCTGATTGCTCCCCTCACCTCTGGTGTCCACCAGCGAGTTTGGGGATATCACCACGACCAGCACTAGCGACCAGCACTAGCGACCTTGCGACTGCAACTCACAATAGTGGAGTGGAAGCCCATTTGGAAAAGGCTTTGGTGATATATCACTTTTTTTTATCCTCGCTACATTATCCTCTCTTACAACACGCTGTGAAGTACTATTAAACGCTATTGATGGTGCCGATTTCTTATAGGCTAAACATATCTGCAGCACACGGTATTGATAAGCACATATGCAGTTCTGTTGTGTTCTATATGTTGACATTTTTGCAGTGGTTGTAGCACATGTTTGTGAGAGCTGCATATAGAAGTGTCAGATTGACAGTGTTTATAGTGTTGATGCGGGCTACGGCCAAAAGAAGCCTTGTTCAAGTTTCAATTACCTTGCAGAAAAGCTTCTGTAGCTTCTTTTTACAATATATATTCAGGCTTCCAAAAAACAGCACTCATTCACTGTGACATTGTTTCAATAAGCTTCTGCAATGTCACAAGATTTATTTCCATCCAGTGTTGCATTCATTTTTTGCGCAGTGATCCTACTGAATGACCAGGTTATTCCATCAATGGATTTTTTTCTGCCCTGATGGCACAGGCATTTTCCAAGATGACACGGGGCTTAAATTGTGAAAGAGTGGTTCAGGGAGCATGAGACATCATTTTCACGGTTAAATCTCTTATATGGACATCAGAGCAGTAGTGCTGTAGAAGACCCTTACATGTGCTTGGACTGCACGCTGAGTGAGATGTATTCATAACTGCTACTAACATTCTGGATGTACTGTCCATACAACATCATGCACTGGGGTAAGTAACTATAATAACAAATTTGGAATAACGCGGTTCTCTCCACGTACTTCCTCCCGCCATCCAAAAACATGCTCATTGGGTTAACTGGTGATTCTAAATTGGCCGTAGTTGTGAGTGTGAATGGTTGTCTGTCTCTCTCATAGACTGTATAATTATGGATGGCGGAACTCCTCCTCAATAATGAAGCCAAAGCAAGAAGAGCTCCCCCTGGTGACTCGCTGCAAATCACTTGGTCATAAGCTCCACATACTCTATAGAGTATGTTAGTGTCCCATCTACTAACATGTTAGTGGATGGGACTTGGGCCGAGCTAAAATATTAAAAGATATGTAAACACTTTTTTCTAGAATGCCTTTTAGGTAGTGTTAATTTCGTCAGACGAGACGAGACTAAATATGTTCGTCAACGACCTTTTTTTCCATGACTAAGACGAGACGATGATGAGACTGCACCATTGTCCAAAAACGCTGACTAAGACTAAATTAACATCCATTATTGTTGACGAAAAAAGACGAGACTAAAATGTTGTGCATAAAATAAAACTAAGATAAAATCTCTCTTCAGTTTCGTCTAAAAATGTCTCTACTTTTTCATCGTGAGATAGAATACCGTAAATTCCGGACTATAAGCCGCTACTTTTGTCACTTGTTTTGGACCCTGCGGCTCATACAACGGCGGATGGATTCCAGGGGCTCACTAACATGTCATAGACGATGACACGAGGATTAAGAACTGACTTTATTTTGATACAGTAAACGGCCGTGTTACTGCACCTTTACTGCTGTGTTGGCTGTTTTCGAAAAAGATGCTGGTTATTCTGTTGAGCAGCCGGGTTACTGCACTTTTGCTGCCGTGTTACAGGCAA
>JASGAT010394727.1:3646-13675 GCA_030220025.1 Chelon auratus | reverse complement strand
TTTTTTTTTTCCACACACCTGCAGACCTAAACACCCTGTTACTGTGTCTCAGCTAAATTAAATGAAATCAAATTAGGACCTCGTACACACGCAGCCTCGTATTTTCCAACCGTATACTGTAAATAAATGAACTAGTGCAATGGCTCCCAACCTGTTTGGCTTGCGGCCCGTTAAGCAGGAATTATGTGAGCCTACGCAGGGAACGGCGTGATGGGTTTTACTCGGCTCTCAGCTAACTAACTCTTTGTGCAGACCTGCAGACCATTAGCAAGTTGTTTGCTGGATTGGATTCCGGGGGCGGACAGTGGTTAGACAAAAAAAAAAGAGACGAAAAACGGATGTAAACGGATTGTGCACATGTCCAGTTTCGACCAAAGAGAGATGTTTTTTGCTTCATCTCAATGTATACCAAAAGCACCAATGCACTCGGCTCTGGTTTCAGAAGTGTTTTTTTATTTTTATTTTTTTCTGGAAGTTCCCATTTCCAGTTTTTCTCATTACTGTCATTTGGGTTTAATGATGTGGCCACCCGTTGTTTTTTTTTTTTTTCTCTCTCTCTCTGTCATTTTTACGCATTAGGTCATAGATAAGAGCTGTAGCTTATGCATGGGGCTTTGTCGTCACAGTTACTTAAGCAGCAAATTGTTAGCAGATGCTAGCGGTGCGTGTGGCAGAATTTGAAGCATTGCAGTTGTGTTTTTGTTTTTTGTATTTTGTCTTACGAATACGCACATTGGAAGTCTTTTCTGTTCAGATATTTCGAACACAGCTGTTGTTTAAGTTCACCTGGAAATTTTCATGTCAGTCAAAGACTGCAACAGAGCAAGGGTTGGCTTATTAAACCATTAATTACAGTAACGTGTTATATTAACGCCAATTGGTCAACCGAGCGCCTACACTCCTTCTACTTCACAGGTTCAGACTATTAAGACCAGCATAAATCTATAAGCAGCACAACATGGAGCAAAAGCACAACGGTTTACTTATCAAAATGGCAAAAAATCTCATTATGTGATATTTACGTTAGTCACTGGATTTGATGAACAGATTGGTTTGACTCCCATTTACCTGAGTGAAATTAAAGACCCCGCCGCCTTGTGTATTTTCTAATCCTAACCTAAATATTATGTTGATTTACAGTCAATATGCAGAGCCTTGCATATGGACCTTCTAAGTTTAAGTGCTCCCACACAGATGCTGGGAAATCTGCTCAAAACAAGAAGGCCTGCTCCTGCTTTGCATTTCAATTTAACATTTCAGAGAACTGGCAGCACGTTGCCTCGCTTAGCCCTCGCCTCGTTACACCCACATGGCTTCTCGTCGTGCTCGCTGACGTCTTTCGCTGTTCAAAGGGCTGCAACTTGGCTGAGAAATTGGGGATTTCCATAGCAGATCCCTCAGGTATCTGCACACTCAAACGCGTGTCCTGTTCATCTTCCCCCTCCTCCCCCGCTCCCTTCCTACCCCGCCTGCCCTTCTTCACGCTCACGCTGCCCCGATTTCCTGTCATGGAGCGCAGCTGACCTCCCCGCTGCATTTCTTTGTTTTGTTTTCCTGAAATCTCAGCATCACCTGAAAGCTTCTCCGCTGTCTCCCATGTATACGTTTTTGTTTTTTTGTTTTCCTCCCAGAGGAGCAGCCCTGTGTGAAACTGCTGTACTTGGACAAGGGCATTTAGGTGGAGCTAATTGAAATGGACGCTGGCATTGTTGTACTTAGTAGCAGGTAGGTGAACCTGGCTCCCGATGGCAGCCTCTGACCCGAGGGTGATGCCTCTGCGCCTTCCTACGAGGGTTGGCTCAGCCTCTGTCTGTGTGGGCTGGGATTTTCCATCTATGATAAATGGAAGAGGCATGGCGTCTGAAAGCTGCTTCTGCAGCATGAAGTTCCTCCCGTTTTAACCTGGATATCCCCACACGGGTGCATTGTGTGAGATTTTATTCGTTGCTGTCGAGCACCGTGACACTAAACAACATTTTATCCTTATATTACTGCACATTGCAGAGGACTCACTGCACAAAATCATCGTAAGCATTAGTTTAATTTTTAATGAAGATGACTGTACATATTAAGTAAAAAAAAATAATAATATATAGTGACTTTTTTTTTACGGTCAACGATAAGAAGCTACATCCCTACACTGCACAGAAAATGTGGGGAGGAGGTCAAGGTGTGTGACCGGGCATATAAATCTGGACTGAAGAATGAGCAGCACATTAGAAGAGCAGCACAAGTAGCTTCTTTGTTAAGTCTGGAGAAATACTGAGGTTTTGGTGAAACACTGAAAGTCGATGCATCCCATCTGTTATTTTTGCCACAGGAGCAGTTATGGGAAGGAAAACAAGTGAAATATGTTGAAAGCGAATATGTCGCCAATATGTTCCGCATTAAAATTCTGCGCTGGAGTTCGAAAGCTAGCATATACATTGAAATGGTTTGTAAAATCTGGATATTTAATGTAACTTACAACACAATTTCACGTAGGGCACACGAGTACAACTACATTTCATTGTTATAAATCATAGTGCACGTATTGTGGTGCTCCTTTCTATGTTATCTGTAGTGATCCTGTGTGTTATTATTTCCTATGCATATTAATATATCCAAAAATATTTCCTTATTTCATATCATTAAACTGAATCCTGTGCAGGGTGCACATTTTATATATTTCTTGTCCAGGTCTGTTTCTGTACAATAAAGACAAGACAGAATAAAACCAAATTTATACGACATTTGAGAGTATGTGCTGCTATCCCACTTTTTAATTATGTTTCATACTGTCCTTTTGAGAGTCTTCTTTCTTAATTTAGTTAAGATTTAGTTTAGAAGTCACTTAAAAAAACACGGAGATCTTGCTCTGCCCTACTGTCCCTGGCTCAAAACTTTCAAGTGTTTCCAGCCGCGCCCGTGTCGGTGACGTCACTTGCTCAGCAGGTGTTTCGCCGTAGGCTGATGGAAAACATCTGCTTTGACATCGCCGACTGCGGAGTGTCCAGAAGGAGAGCAGCAGACTGGAGCTCAGCAGCTTTTCTTCCTGACATGATTCAGTGTGGAATTACCCTTTTCGCATAGTTGACTGTGGGTGTTTCTGTTTCCACCGGTACACACTGACTCACTCACAAAGAGAGACGTGTACGTGTGTCGCCTCAGGACTACTGGGGCTGGTCTGTTTCTCTGTCCGCCCAATGCAAGAATCTGTTTTTTCTTTTTTTTTTTTCTTTTGTGAAGCCACTGACGCTTGGACCGTTCCCCTGTACGTTCACTCCTATGGAGAGCTAGTAAAATATACGTCCTGCAGGAATACTGCACTGTAATTACATTCCCCCATTAGCATACAGAGGCTTGGAGTCACAGTGCACTCAGCCTCCAGCAGCACTTTGCCATATGGTCCGTCTGTGCTTCTCAGGCGATATTTGGCAAGATTCTAGCGGAAGGTCAAATATCAAGTCAGAGGACTGTGCCAGAATCGCATCTATGCTAATTGCTCTCTCTCTCCCTCTCTCCCTCTCTCTGCTTCCTCATCCATCTCATGCTCCTCTCCCTCTCTCGCTTTCCTCCCTCTCTTCGTCTTCCACTGAAGTAAGTAATCTGCTTTAGGATGTTTCTGAGATGGAGATGGATTTGGTTTTCCTTCGCTGCCCCTCAGCCTAATCTCCCCCCTGTGGCCACCCCGCCTCTCCTAGGCACGGCTCNCCCCCCCCCAGCCCCCAATCCATCCGTGCATAGTCAGCGAAAAACTACCAAATTCCTTATTACTCGCAAACATCCGCAATACACTTAGCTTGATTTGCTCGAACGGATGCTTAGTGCGTGGCTGGACCTTGAATTAAAAGATTGTAGCTGCATTTCAGCGCTGGAATGCTATCACTACACTGGCGCACTCGGATCCTTTGTCTGCGTGCGTTTGTGCTGCGAGCATATTCAAGTGGTGCGGCTATCAGAAAATGTGAGCTATTTAGAATAGTTGGAGAGAAATTACTTACGGTATTCCACTTAATTTGTTCGCATCTCTCACTTGGATTCCTCCGTGGATAATAAGCCGGTGATATGTGCTAAATGTGACTTCTGGTGAATGTCTGCAGCGTACCAGGAAATGCACCGATCACCTTGTCATTGATGGTCTTTACCTGGTTATTGTACAGTTACAATGACAACTTGTAATCTTAACAATCAAAAAAAGAGAAAATCATACTTAGCCTGCCTGAGACTGAGCCGTGCTTTATCCATTGAACTATACAGTATTTGTATCTCACCTGTAATGTACATTTAAAAATCTCTAAATTACCCAGGCAATAACAATTAGTCCTTTGCATCAACTAGTCCTTGGTTTTCTTGCTGTAAGCGGTGACAGGCTTATCTCATTAGCCCTTACTTATTTAGTTAACAACAAAAAATAAAAACAGACATTTCCGAATGTTATCGCGTCTGCACGCAGGTAATACCTTGAGCTTCTAAGCCCGCGCTGGAGCAGAGTGTGTTTGTGTTACGGTGCCGTGATGCAGCACGCGGGGCGGCAGAGTGTGGATGCCTAGATGAGTGGTCCGTCCGTGATGGCGGCCTTGGAGAGGCACCTTTTATAAACGGCATTGGGGTGGGCTAGAATATTGGCTACAAGCTTCGAGATGAGATTTCNCCCCCCTCCCTTCCAACTAACCGCCAGCACCGGTAATGGCGCAGGTGATGGATTGCTAGGCCTTCCAGGTTTGAGCTTGGCAACGCCCCAATATTACTGCAGAATAAAGTGACAGGCAATATATAACACATCAGTTAAGGCTGACTGCACCCCTGAATCCCTCACCACCTCTACCACCACCTCCACCACCGCCATCAACTCGCAGCTGGCTGGTCCTCCTTCCTTAACTTTCTGATGAAACAAGCTCTTTCCTGCCTTCTTTACTTTTCCCTTCCTCAGTGGCTGGTTGAAAATAATCAAAGCCTGCTGTCATTTTATGTTGCAGAGACTTAACTTTTCTTCGTGCAGTTCAAAGGGGTTGTTATATGGGGTTTGTAAGGTGTCTAAAGGGAGACGAATTCACCGGACAGGGGGTACCCAAATGTGAAAAGCATTTGTAATTATATACTGTACATATGTAAAAATAAATATATATATCTATCTGTGTGCAGACAGCCAAAGCAGTGTCAACTGGAGTTTATATGTGTATGTGTGTGTGTGTGTGGTGTTTATTTATTTATATATATATTGTTTGCAGCCTGTCAGAGCTGCATCCAAAGGACTGTGGCCATAAAAAGTGGCCTGGTTCCCGGTCTGTAACCCAATAAATAATGGGTATTGTCAGGGTAATGTATGGGCCATGTGTTATAATGAGCATTTGGAAACACATCAGCACACTCCCACAGGCTACTATCCAACCTGCCCAGTGCCACTGTCTCTCCACGAAATTCCTCCCTTCCCTTCCTACCTTTCTGTCTCCCACATGTCTCTCGTCTCCCCTTCTTCCTTCTATTCTCTGTCTTCTCATATTTCTTTTGTCATTACACATTTTTTTTTCTAGTATTCTTTCTCATCTCTAGCAATTTTTTTTTTTTTTATCTCCGAGTATGAGCTGAGTCTTGAGAATTTCGAGGGGGGAGAGGGAGATTTTGTCTGGAAGGAAAAAAAAATCCACCCGTAATTACGGCAAATTAAAAGTTTTATGATGTCGGGCGTGTGTGTGTGTGTGTTTGAGCCTTGAGTGTGTGTTAGTGGGAGGGAGAGGGAGGGATAGGGAGAGAGAGGGACGGAGGGGGAGGGAGGAAGCCTCTGTGACAAGGCTGGCTGGGAGCATAGAGCTGAGGGTTAGTGCCAGACATGTCTCAAGAGAAACCGGGGCACATTTGCAATCACCCCGAGTTCAAAAGGGTAATTTATTCACAGTCTGTGGTTAAAGTAGGGCTGCTCAGAATGCCAGTGGGATTGTGCAGGGAAGCAGAGCAGTAGAGACACATTATTTTCATTTTTTTCCTCTCTCTCTCTTTCTCTCTGTCTCTGCCTGTCTTGCTTTTTTCCCTCATCGTCCTCTTCATCTCCTGTTGTTGTTTCTGTGAGCCCTGTGTGGCGTCTTTTAACACACGCCGGCGAGCATATTTCACTTTTACACTCATCCGCATTGACGTCCGGGCGCTGATTGAATTTTGAGGCGCTGCGGCGTCTGCCATTATCATCCTCATCGTCTTGAGTGGTTTATCTCTGGCCCCAGCTCAGTGTGACGCCAAGGCTGCAGGGGAGAGAGGAGGGGCAGGGCAGGGGTGGGCTGGGAGATGAGGACTATTCATGTGTTTTTTATTATTTGTGTGGAAAAGATAGCGAGGACCGGCCTCAACCTGGATCTTTAAGATTGCGGTCGGGGTGGGGGTGGGGGTGGGGGGGTTCTGCTGCCGGTGCGTGCATGCAGTCCAATCGGCTTTGATTATGACTCACTGTCCCGCTATAGCCGGCGCTGTCTCTCTACCACCTCGTCTCAATCAGCTGACGACGTGGTTTCAGCATTAACTGCACCTGCCAGGTTCAGTTAGGATCACGCGGTGGCATGGCTGCCCAGAGACCTCACGCTGCCTCACCAGAATCAGCAGAGAATTATTCCACCACATGTCAGTTTTACTGTGTTGTTATCACCTGAAAGCCACCAGCAGACACTTAGAATACCCAGCCTAGTGTGATGGTGTGGTGGGGTTAATTTGAGGTCTGGAGAAATCTCTTCCTCCGCCTTTAGTCAGTTTGCTACTCGTGTGCATTCGTTGCCAGAGCGGGAAATTGTCTTTCCCTTGGCGTGTCGTTGTAGCCAGCTTGTTATGTATGCTCTGCTGCAGAGGCAGCAGCGTTGACGTGAGGCTGAGCTGCTGCCACAACGTCTTGATTCGAGGTGAAACCTTGGCGTTGCTCCCTTGTCCCTGGTGTAACACTATCAACCTTTACCTCCTCCCCAGCCTGTCTGCATCTCCCTGTGTCTCTCCTGTCTTGTTCTCTTCCCGTGCCTTTTTCTCCCTCGCTCCTCCTGCCAGTTGATGGAGTGATTTTGAAGGCGCATGCAGGTGGGGGAGCAGACAACGCAGAGCTGTGCTAATTGAGCCTTCTTTGTGCCCGGTCACTGCGGTGTGCCGAGGCAAGGAGGCCCGGGAGTGAATCCAAGCAGCACTCAAGAGCCCCACCGGATCGATAACGTGGGAACTTAACAAAACAGAGACATGCCGAGTGCCCAGATCAGGGTCATTATTGTCTCTGGTGAGCCGCACTTCCACCAGGGAGTGATCAATGTGCGAATATGGATCGAGATAAACATTCTCACCTCCACTTTCTCCCCTCTCTTCGCTTCGGCTAACGCAGCCACCCGTTCCAGACAGAGAGAGCAGAGTTTAAGCCTGAAAGTGCCCCTGGAGATATCCAGTGCGGATGTGCTCATGTCATCCACACCATTGGATCAAGACAAACTCTTCAGTGCGTCTTAATGAGAAAGGTTGTCACAGATGTTGATGTTTTTGGTCACGAATATCAGTGAGGTATAATACATAAAAAGTGGTGAATCTACTTTAAAAACACAATGGTGCACTGAAGTGAAGTGGTGGAGATTATCGTCTTGCATTGTCTGGGGGTACTAAGTGTGTCCGAATCCAAAGATCAGAGTTTTCTTTAAGGACGTTTGGTGAGACCTCCTATCTTGGCATTTTATACGAACATAATTTTGCATTTTACTGCTACCGCTTTTTGCCACAAATATGTAGTTACACCACGATGTAAGCGCACTCTTATTTTATCAGTGAAACATAATTATATTGAACTTAAAGGTCTTACTACTGCCTTCTATTTGCTGTTATTCAGGGTGTGTATAATCGTGTTGGCTCATAGTGTTTCCTTTGTTAAGGTTGTATAGTGAATATTTCAGTTGAATTTACTGTGACAGAAACCGTATCTGAGGGCGCTGGGTGTCTCTGGAATTAATTGAAACATTAAGTAGACAGCTAATATTACTGTCATACGTCTTTTGCTAATAATAAGCCGGAATTGTATTTATTTTTTTTTTTTGGATGACTTAGTGACCAGTGTGTCCTTTCCGAATTATCAATTTTAATGCCTCGTGTTTCAGCCAAGCCACAGTGCTCAGGTTGTGAAGTGCATAATTTCTCTGGTCAAATAACGATCACTGGGTCCACCTTTTAAATGTCAATTGTGTAAATTTTATAGAATTAGAAAAAAATGAATGGTTCATTTGAATTGGACTATGTAAAGACCGTGCTTTCAGCTTTCTGCGCTGACTCTTCACAGAAAAACTGTAAGAATCGCTTTTATCCTACAGCAAGTTAAACTGAACAGATTGTAGGTGAAAACTCTTTATCTCCTGTGTTTCATGCCACTTGCACATCCTTTTTAGCCTTTGAAGCCAAGCTCCGACTTCCCCCAGCCAATTTTTGTGGTGGAAAGTTGGTCTGGAGTCGCTCTGTTGGGAACTTATTATGCTCCGTCAAATGTCTGTCGAGCCAATCAAGTCGTTTGGGCAGGCTCGGACTGACGAGTAACCGCAACCTAGATACGCACATTATCTGAGCGCCGTGGAGTTGAATTGGTTTACAACAAAACGTCTCTGATTGGTCGGACTATCCAGTTTATTTTTTCTCTGTAGCCTCCAAATTAAGTCCACATGGTGCGTTATTAGACTGATATTCTGATAAGAACTGAGTGTTGCTACACTAGGCTACATCCTCTCTCTTGTTCTCCACCATCAAAACCATTTAAAGCAAGATATATATTTAAAGAACCAAGCAGCAATGAAGCTACATCGACTCACCAATAAGCTCACTGCAATTATACAAAAAAAAAAAAAGGAACATGAGATGTGTGAGGACATCTTGACCCCTTTAAAACGTGACTGTGCTTCGTTTCGTCCGCGGTTTTAAATTGGTGGTGATGGTATCCTGCTGCTCCGGATCCCTCCATTACTGACTTGGAAGGATAATAGTAATTGCTTAATGCGGTGTGGAAAAAAACGAAAAAAGAGAAAAGAAAAAAAAAAACGGTAAATGGTTGCTACTGACGTGGGAAGGAATGCGTCATAAATAGGTTTGATCAGGAGCCAGTACCTGCGCGCACTGCCGACAGTTATTGACTGCGTTCGGGAGATTAGGAGGGAACAAAGGTGGCGGAGGGAGCATTATCAGATGAGGTGCTTTCAGACACTTTCATCTATTAATTTAGTGTTTTCTATTAATTAATTGTTATTATTTGGCTGCTTTGGGCTGAATAATATGTATTTCATTTGTCTTCCAAAACTCAACAAAGTCTCTCCCGTTAGGCTGAACTTGCCCTGACAGATGTCCTGACTTATTAGAGAACCGAAACCCTTACATTGTACTTACGACGCTTTTATATGTGCCAGCAAGTGGTAAAGTTGGATAGTTGGAACAATAAGTGGAATACAATGTTACCCACATTACATTTTTACCATTTTGCCCATTGATAGTCATTTATTTGGTTTGAAATGTGATGATCTGGGAATCTGAAACGTGTCTATGAAGAGGATCTGTGGTAGTTTATAAAAAATGTACAGGTGAAATGTTTAAAGGTCTCTGCAATATCAGTGTAAAAAGGAGCAACACGCTAAAGGCTATTGCTGAACTCTGAATTGTACAGCATGCACAATTTATATTACAGGGAAAAGTGTTTTTTTTTTCTCTATGATTGAGTGAAACCGATAATCAGAAGTGTTGCAGATGAGGTAATTGATGAATCCACTTGAGGCGCTGCACCTCTGTTTATTTTATAATTACAAATGCTTGAAAGCCTTTTTGGGAATTTTGACACAACACGATTACGTGAAGTAATATTACTGTATCGCAGTATCATTGTCTGGTCTGAAAGTGTTTACGTGTGGTCAATAACCTGCATTAGCCCGAGTGTGGGAGCCCGTCTGGTGCTAAAGCACTCATCAGCATGCCTTTAAGGAGCCGCCAGTGACACTTGGTATTAAAATGTCAAATTGCCTTCCACTCAGACTAAAGTGATTTTAGTTGTGATTATGCACCATTTCTCCCCCTGTCAAC
>JASGAT010394725.1:9431-21098 GCA_030220025.1 Chelon auratus | reverse complement strand
CACCCACCTAGACCAGACCAGGCACCCCCACCCCATAGCAATGACACTCCTTGATGGCAGCAGCCATCCCCAGCAGGATGCAGCCTGACACAGACACACACACTTTAGGAACAACTAAAAAAAAAAAAAAAAAACATGAAGAACAGCACAAGGTGTTGACCTGGCCTCCAAATTCACTAGATCCCAAACTGATCAAGGATCTGTGGGATGATCCACAGAGGCCCCTCCCCTCAAAGGCCCCCCACTAACAACATTATGTTCCAAGACACCACAGGACACCCTCAGAAGGCCCATGTCAATTCTCTGATGAGTTGCAACTGTTTTGGAGGCACATATGAGGAAGGTGGTCATAATTTTATGCCTGATTGGTGTAGACTCACACGACACTATAAAAGGAGAGAGATTATACATTTAGTTGGTAGAACTAAAGGTAGAACAGAAACGATTAGATGTTGAAGTTATCAGCTCTTATTGGATATTAAAGCCCAAATGAGTTTTGCACACTTGTAGCATGATGCGCTAAGAATCTAGCGTGTAATTAGACCTGTGTAGCTTGTGCAATAAAATTCCTAAAAATTGCATTTTCTAATTGAGTTCTGCATTTTGACGGTCGATAAAAAATAGAAGGCGCTGCTACAGCAGTGTTCAATCATCCCCAAAGGGCCCCGTGATACACTGAGTGTGATCGATGCACAGTTTGCCTACGCAACTGTGCATCGTACCATATAAATAGTCCGACGTGTCAAAACACTGCTCACTGGCTGTTGCACTCTCTGTCTTTGTCTACGGCAGCATTAACTAACTCTGCCTTTCTTTCTTTACTAGCACTCTCTGATTCTTGTCAAACCTAATATGATCTCTACTCAGTCACATCCAACTACAAATCGACATTTCTTTCTTTTTTTTCTTTTTTTTCCTTTTCTCACTGGGCTTCAAATCAAAAGCCAATTTCCTGAGTGACTTATTTCCTAAATCACCGTCTGAAATGTGAAAAGGACAGGGGCTCACTGCCGCCAGCTTCCCATAACAAGAGTAGTAAAAAGCCTAATGAGCCCTGGTGCCACAGGCAGATACTGTAATTAGGATTTTCAATTCCCGCCCTCGTGGCATTGCGACTATTCTTGGAGTGCGGCAGGTGCGACGCCGTCGTATGAATCACTTATTTCAAAGAAGATCTTTAAATGTCAGCCGCTGCAAAAGTGCCGGGCCAGGTGGAAAGAAAAGGTTCTGTGCAGCAGGATTGTTGAGTGAAGTAAAGGCAGGGCGGCGTGATGGCGGGGAATGAGACGGAAAGGTCGGGGAAGGAGCAGCTTCCTGTTCGTTGATTAGTCGAGAGGAGCCCCTTGACAGGTGTGAACTCGAAGCTTGAAAGTTGTTTGTTTGAAACTCGTGCTGCTCAAAAAGTTCTCCCTTGACTTTCGGTTCCCCCAAGAGAGGCACTTGACCTCTTAGTGCTCTTGTTCTTAGTGCCGGTGCTGTTTGTGTTCTGGTCTTCTCCAAGATGGTGATGTGCTGGCGTAGAGGAAGGTATGTGCACACCTGCAGGTATTCTGATGCAAAAGGCTGTTCAATTAAATGTTAAGATTCACAGTAGCACTCACGGAGAAGAGGCATGAAGTCAGCAAACTGACTCAGTGACGTCCAAAAAGAAACAAGCTGGAACAAGGGCAACTGGACTGGTCGTCTGAGCGCCATGGGGTTGAATTTGTTCAGAGAAAATGATTGAAGTTGGCCTTTGCTTCCAGGCTAGTTGGTGTAGTGGTTAGCACTGTCTCCTCACAGCAGAGAAGGTTCTGGGTTTGAACCTTCTCACTAAAAGATACCCTTCCTGTACCTGAGTACAAAGACGTGCAAAGACAGGCTTGGTGTCCACAGCACTAAGAAGAAGAGTATGACTATCTGAGTATGAGGAGAAAATAAAAGGCCCTGTTCAGACCTTGCCTCAAGATCCGATCTGGGCGATACGACTGCAAGTGACCAGCTTTAGGTACGACTGTTCAGACCTGACGTTAACATGCGTCTCCAGCCAGCTCTCCAGATCTCTGTTTCGTGCTCTCTATCCAAATAAGCACCTGACGTCATTTGGGGAGCTGTAGAATAATATAACAGCTGCTGTCTCTAATGGATCTCTACTGCTGTTTCAGAACCATGAACAGCACTGTTTTACCTGTATTCGTCATGACTTTGGCTTCATGCTTATTCATTCATTCATTCATCTTCTGTAACCGCCCGTTCCCGTGAAGGGTCGCAGGGTCTGCTGGAGCCTATCCCAGCTGTCATCGATCTAGAGGTGGGTTCCACCCTGGACAGGTCTCCAGTCTATCACAGGGCTAACACAGAGAGACAGACAACCACCAATGAATCACCAATCACCAATGAACCTAACCAGCATGTCTTTGGACGGTGGGAGGAAGCTGGAGAACCTGGAGAGAACCCACGCAGACACAGGGAGAACATGGAACATGTATACTCCGCACAGAAAGGAACCAGTCGGCCCATGGATTAGCACCTAGGCCTAGAACCTTGGCTTCAAGCTTATTATTTACTAAAAGTTTAGCTCAGATTAAAACTCCTACCCTGGAAGTTTCCACACGACACATAAAGCACAAGCCCAAGTGATTTGAATGGACCTGCAAATCATAATCAGTTCCCAAACAGAGAGACTCCCAGACCAACTTTTTGAGACACAAAAATAGTGGGCGGGGAAGTTGATCTGGCTTGGTCTGGTGACGGTTATTTGGAAAAGAAATGGCTCATATTTGCATGCATGCATGTTCCTGTGTTGCAGCAGGAGAGCATTTGTGTCATGGGGGGGTCTCTGTATAGGACAAACACTAACCTAATCCAAAGACAACTATTGACTTCTCTTGTAAGTCTTTTATTACCTGCAATAGATTTATGAAACAGCATGTAAAAGCTATGATGCAAAGCAATCTTGCTCACTCTGGGTTTTATTTTCTCTGCTTAGCGGCTGGATGATTCATCGATGAAGTGTACCAGATGCCAGAGGGAGTAAATAAACGCAGATTAAAGTAGCACTGGATTTTAGCAGAGTATTACATTCTTTAGAAATATTTATAGACGGTTTCATTTTATCATACCACTTTGATAAATGAGTGTTTCATTGCGTTGTTGTTGTGTGTGTGTTTTTCTGGCAGTGAACTGAGTTGTGGCATCAGTAATTGGTCTGTATAGCAAGGCCTCTCGCAGCGACAATGTGATTTTCACTCTCGTGGCAGATGCTCTAGCAGCAGCAGTGATACCGGGATCCGTGCAGATACGTGCAGGTGGAAGCCTCATCATCGCTGCAGGATCAAATCAAATCATGTGACAGAAATGAGAGGCCGGTGTTATTAGGCCCAGCTCCTCGAGTAGATGCGTTGCCTTCCGGTAAGACAACCTCCTCCACGTGTGGTACCCAATAAATGAAGTCGCATTTTAATTTAGCAGCTAGTCTCCCCTGATTTCTATCTCACCCCTCTCTGCTTATGTCTGTTTTTAGATTTGATTCAGACATCATTAGCATTACATGATAAATTAAATAAACCTGCAGTAAGGCAGATGTTCAGATCATATCTTCAAGGTGTGAGGGATGCTGTGATTGCAAATTTTATTGACATGCAATCACTTGCAATAATGAGGGATTAAAATCTGACTGGGAAGAGTGGTGGGAGTGGGTTAGGATACACCGATCAGGCATAACATTATATCCTAATATTGTGCAGGTTTCCCTTGTGGCGACCCATCAGAGAATGGACATGGGCCTTCTGAGGGTGTCCTGTGGTGTCTGGCAACAGGATGTTGTTAGTGGTGGGGACTTTGAGGGGAGGGGCCTCTGTGGATCATCCCACAGATACTTGATCAGTTTGGGATCTAGTCAATTTGGAGGCCAGGTCAACACCTTGTGCTGTTCTTCATGTTTTTTTGAGTTGTTCCTGAAACATCATCCTGCTGGGGATGGCTGCTGCCATCAAGGAGTGTCATTGCCACATCAATGAATGCCAGGTCCAACAGTTTCCCAGCAGAACACTGAACTGTCACAAGATGATCAATGTCATTCACTTCTCCTATCAGTGGTCATAATGTTGTGGCTGATTGGGGTATAACGCAGTTGAAAAATCCAATTCCATTTTTCCAACTTGAAGCCTTTGCTGTGTCTGATTCGCTGAACTGAACTGATAAAATAAGGAAATACAGTGTGTTTAACCTAGAAAGAAAGAAGTGTATAACCTATGCCATGGTGGTATTTATACAGTATATCGCCTGCTGTGTGTTTCCACAGTCTATTTCTGTCAAGTCCTCACGCTGTGAGCCAGCTCTTAAAGCGGCGCTGCAGGTCTGCGTTGTCTCTATTAACACGGCCGTCTGAGAGGAAGCTGCTCTCTCCTCTGTTCTGCCTCTGGTGTGAATTTGAAGCCAGCCTCCTGAACCCGCTCCGTCGCTCGTACCGCTTCTCTCCACAGCCGGCCGAGTCCTTTCAAGCCAATAAACACTCTTTGCTGCTTTTCCTCCTCGAGGCGGTCTATAGGTGGAGTTTTTGAATGGACTATTGATTGACCCTTAGCCCCGCTAAAGAGGACGCTGTGAATGCTGCCGTGTATGCCTCAGTTCAAGTGCTGCTATTGACTGCTCTATGTGACTATATGTCAGTCTGCGTTAACCTGTGAGCTTATGGTAGCATGTAGTTAAAAACCATTCGGAGTGAATTTCCCATGTAGGTCAGGCATTCTCAAGAACGACTGGAAGAAGGAACTTGTTTTTTTAATAGAACATAAAGAAAGAACGTCACCTTTTCTCGCCATCTTTGTGAGGACAAGTGATCTTCCTTGGGGAGCTTATCGATCGGCCATTGATGGGCGTTCATTAGGAAGAGTGCAGTGGCCTTTAAATGTCGCTGTAGGAGGTCCTCTTCTATCTTTTCACAGCGGCAGGAAGGCTGTCATTACAGGAACATGTGTGTCAAGCTGAGCCATAGCACTTTAGGTTTTTTTTTTGGTAAATGTGTCATTTCTACTCAGTATATTTCCTCTTTAGATTGTTGCTAGATTATGGTTTTTTACCTGCTTTTCCAATCTATACGTTGTTTCACATCCATTTGACACCTCAACTCTTTGCACCCAATGGGAGTTTTGAATCCGGGGCGTTTAAGTTCCTAACCCTAACCATTAAATTCATTAGAAATTCTGTTGATACACACAAGTTAATGTGTTCAAGTTCCAGATTAAATGTTCTCCCTGTGTCTGCGTGGGTTCTCTCCAGGTTCTCCAGCTTCCTCCCACCATCCAAAGACATGCTGGTTAGGTTCACTGGTGATTCTAAATTGGCCGTAGGGTTAGGGTTAGCATTGTGATAGACTGTGGAGACCCGTCCAGGGTGTACCCCGCCGCTAGCCCAACAGTTTCGGTTACAGAAGGAGTTCCAGATTTGGTTCAGTTGGCACTGGGACATTTGAGCTGAAAGCCTTTTGACTATGTGTTTGTGTTTCTGAGCAGATTGTTCTAAAGCACGGAGTACGACACAACATCACACAACAGATAAAAGCCTTGGATGTTGACTCAGTTCGTTCATGAAACCAGTGGCAGAAATCTCCCCTGAATGTGTTTGATAGAGCTGAAGATGAACGGGATATAAATGTGTTCTGAGTCAGGCCTTCATTCACTCTCCCTCTTCCTTTCAACTTTTCGCTGTCGCCTTGTTTTCTATCTCGCTCTAAATGTCTTTAACGCACACTGTGCCGGGATTCAGGAAGCTTCTAAAAATAGCCGACGGCAAGTCCTGAGACTTCTCTTTGGTCAGGTTATGTAAGCGCTCTACTAACCTCAGTAGAGCCTAAAGGGGCCCACAGGTTGTCAGTAAACAAATGTTTTAAGATTTGTTGTGAATGGACAGCCCAGCTGAGAGGGAATTAAAAGGAAATCCTGCCAGGAATAAAGATGTTCATTCCATTTGTTGTTCTGTTAAGCTGTGCCGTGAGGAAAAATATCAAAGGCCCTGTTTGGACCTTGCATTAAGATCCGATCTGGGCTATCCGACCTCTCCAGCCAGCTCTTCAGATCTCAATTTCAATTTCGTGCTGTGTATGTTACTAAACACTGACGTCATCTGGGTTGCAGCTGCTGTCTCTGATGGATCTCTCAGAACCAAGAGCAGCGCTGTTTATATGACTGTAGCTCTCACGTTGAAGTTATTATTTACTGATCTCCGCCCCGACGTTAGTTTTACCAACACAAAACTCCAATTACCCACCCTGGAAGTTTCCATATGCACCATAATCTCTGCTAATAAAGATAAATAAAGACACCACGATGCCTCATACATCAACATGACCACATGCTGATACGTTATTTAATGACACAGTCACACTCCCGTTCTCATATTAAATACTGTAATTAATTAGTTAATTCTTGTTTATCTTTATTTATTATTTAGTTAGTAGACACTTACAAGGACAGAATATTTTAAAAAGCTCTCATGACTAATGAATAAACATCATTTACAGTGCTTTTTCCATTTCAGGCACTTATTATAGCATTTTTAAAAAAATTATTTTCTGAAAGAATGAGGCAAAACTCTTTAATGTGACTCACTGCATTCACACAACCAAAGGAATGCGGACACATGCAACCGCCGAATGTTGTCAGAGATCAGATCAGATCAGATCAGATTTCTTAAATACGATCTCACTGCATTTTGGGGGTGTTCAGACCTCTCTTATTTGCAAAACGCCACTTGCGATCAGCCCAAATCGGACCTCAATGCAAGCTTTGAACAGGCCCCAGATGTGACTGTTAGGACGAGATATTCCTCATTAGTTAATCATTAAATTGACTGACTTACAAAAGTACTAATGTTTTCTCTGTTTAGAAGGATCCCAAACTATATATTACCATCTTCTTGTTCTATGAGAAACATTATGTCCTACAGAATAACTCATCAAGCACATGTTTGGCCAAAAAATGAGTGAAAATGTTCGTCTGATTATCATTTTATATAATGGGATACATATTAGGCCATAAATATGTGCATTTCTGTGAAAACAGCTCTACAAAAGACAGACAACTACAGAGCTATGCTAGCTGTTGAGATAGCCTAGGCCAGCCTCCACCGGTTTTTATCTTTAGATGAAGATTATTCACTTTGGCATGATTAAACAAAAAAACAGCTAAACTCCTGCTAAATCTAGCAGCATCTCAGCAGATCGTATCAATTGCCACCTTTTTTTTTGACCCCTGTAAAGTTCGTGTGAAGCTTCATGTAGGCTTTGTATTGTGTTTAAATGTGAATATTAATGATAGGAATGCAAACGAAAACCATATAGAGCCTGAGGCAGAAGCAGTTAGGTTGAGAAAAAGGATGGAACCAGAATAAGATGTAAAATCTTAATGTTATGCTGTTTGACTGCTGGGGATTATTAATTATAGCCATAGACCAGTGTTCTGTCAATATAAGGGGTGCAGGGATGAGGCAGTATCTACTGAAAAACATCATGGTCCATTTGAACTAATGAGTTAAATAAATCTTTCTCTGTTTGTTTTAAAGATGCTTAACTGAAATATATTTCCGACCGGTTCTTTTCCTTTGAAGGACAGAAATATGACTTAATGGAGAACACAGAGCATTACTGTTCAAAGCCAAAATGACCCTTAAATGACGCTGATTCTACTCTGATCATTTGAAAAATCTATTTAAAGGAACATTTGATAAGAGTTTTCCATCATTTCGATCTTTCTGTGCCGTTTCCATTGCGGGGATGAGTTCTCCATTAAAGGGGCATGCAAATGGATGAGAAGTACTGAAACAAAGAAGAGAGGAGGAGGATGAAACGATAAAATAACTGGCAAGAGAAAAAGGGAGAGTGAGCGGGGACGGATGAAGCAGTCAGTTAAAGCAAATGCCAGAAAAGGGAGGGACAGAAAATGATGAAAGTGAAGTAAAAGTAGCCGTTAAAAGACCAGGCAAAAAATAAAAAATAAAAATACACGAAAGGAAGAAAATGACGAGGGACAGGCAGCAGGGTATCTACAAGAGAAGGACGCAGACGGAGGATGATGAAAGATATTGTGTTGTGGAGGAATCAAGGCAGAAGACGGCGTTAGTACATCAGAGGACAAAAATATAAATATATATAATAACTAATCTGGAATAAGTCCCGTGCATTCACTTTGCCCCCCGTGTCTGTCATTGCTGACGCATTTAAAGCTTTTGTGTCTCATTCAGATTTATTTTTTTATTTTTTATTGTCTCTGCTCGAGGCGGCGACTCGGTTCCCTGGCTTTGAAAGTTGACGGATTTTCGCAGCGCGGCCACCCCATATTAGCGGCCTGTAGGTTACGCCGCGGTTGCCATGGAGTCTCCCAGGGTGACGGGCAGAGAATAGAGCAGGTTTCCTTAATTAGAGGAGATTGCACATGATTAGACGGCGGCTGCAGGGCCAGGAGATGATCGGTGCTGACACACACACACACATACAGTAACAGTGAGACGCTGCAGGTCAGAGGTTAAAGCGTGGGTGTCAAGCATCCGCAGTCAGTAGAAATTGTTGGATACTCACCATGTCATACTGCCAGCATATCTGCATAGTTCAGTATCAGTCTTGACATCTGGTGTTAGTTTAATTTTTAGTCTTCTAAACATAGACTGTATATAAATATGGACAACACGTCCTCACATCCTTGCATTGGCCAAACTGACGCTATTTTCCCGTGGGATGTGGGCGGCACCATCCTACGCGACTGCTTCAGCAGGTTGACATGGCACCTGGTAGTCATCATGATTTCACATCCTGTTTCTATCGCGCCAAATAACCAACTAAAACAAAACTTACGGAAACAAAATAGACACTTGAGCATGCGTAAGTATTATATTAACTACCTAAAATGACAGAAACCATCATTGAAAAGAAATTATTTGACATTTTTTAGATTTTAGTGTTTTAGTTCGGCCCAAGTCCCACCCACTAACATGGAGGAGGTGGAGTTTATGACCTATAGTGCAGCCAGCCACCAGGGGGAGCTCTACTTGCTTTGCATTCACTTTAGAGAAGCTGTTCCATCGTCCATTTTTATACATTTTTCTATGCTTTTGACCTGAAAATGTGTCTTATTTTTAAGCAAATCTTAGTGAACAGAAACGTTTTGGGATTTTTATGGTTTTTACACAATTACAGGTTTGTTCCAGTCAAAGCTTACCAGTTATCAATAACATTTTTGTGCCTGCCTTTGCTCATGAACTTTGGGTAATGGCAAACATAAGGAGACAGAGTGTATGTCCTTCTTAGGGTGGTTTGGTTCATCCTCAGCAACAGGATGATGGGTTCAAATGAGTGGAGTAGAGCTTCTGCTACGAGTTTCTGTGTTTGCATGTTTCATCTGCAGAGTAGGTCTTGTCAGAGTGGTTTGCTTGTGTTTAATGTACATCCAGTTAAAGCTGCAGGTTTCTCAACCGCATCTTGATTTGAGTTTACACAGCAGGGCCAAAGCCCAGGAAGAGACCTCTCCAGCTGTAAAACCTTTCTTCTTCTCCTTCCTGTTGTTTGCTACAAATGACCAACATAACATCACGTCTATGGTTAACAGGTTTTTCAATCATGTTGTTACAACATTCCTACTGAAAAGGCCAGCATACTTGACCAATCATTGGTCAAGTATTGGGCCTCACAATCAGAGCTGTGAGGCCCAACCCTGGATATGCATTAAACCTTCAGAAAGTACTGCCTCAGGACTCAAAAATCTCCTTTGGGGAAAGTTCTTTGCAACAGTGCATTAAGTTCTTTACAACTGCTCTTTTTTTCACTACATAAAAGCACCACTACTTCAAGTTTTACAAACCTGATTTTATACTTCCCCTGCAGTGATTCATTCTGATTGCTATGCATTAGCACTCTCTGGTCTACCCATTTGTCAACCGGGTACAATGTAATCTAATTTATTTGATTACAAACGTTAGTTGAGTTTTGGAACAATCAGTGTTTGGGTTCGTGCAGGGGGGTTAGATACCGGGGAGTGAAGGATTGGGGGCCGGTGGTTTGAACGAATTCCTTTTATTTCCTGAATAATGCAAATGAAACGCTACTGCTTTTTATTTATACAAAATGTTACAAGAGTGGTTCAGTTCTCTATCCTTTTTTTCCCAGAATGTTTTTGCCCCGGTGTCTGATAAGGGATTAAATCCATGCCGCATCTTTGATTCATTGCCTGATAAAAGCCGAAGTTCCACCAGAGAACGCATTTAAAAGGAAAGTCTTAGATATCCTCTAGGCTTGTATATTTTTACTTTTTAAAACCCGGTAAAAAACAAGTTATCATTTCATTGTACAAGAAATGCTTATTACAGTGCTGTGACAAAGAGGATTTTGGGAGTGCACAAGCACAAGGAAAAGCAATTTCATCTTTGTGCTGTGTTGGACTGGCTTACACATCCTCATCATGCATGTGAAATACTTACTATACATACATGTGCATGTATATGTGGCTGATATTATATATTTGAGCATCTTCCTTTTTCCCTCCTCGTTTCCTCTCCCTTTCCCTTGTTTCTTTGTATTTTATTGTAATGATGCTGCAGTATTCATTAGTCTTTATTTCTCATTTGACACAGACACATTATGTTAGAACCTGGCAAGTCTAAGTATTTCAAGTTTGATTATATTAAACAAATTAAACTAAATTAAATACATATGAATTTTAAATGAGCCATTCACTGCAATTCATTACCTTGAACACCACTATAGGTTAGGAATACCTATAGTCAGTCCAGCACAACAAGTATATGCCCTGAAACTTTCCTTTGACATTCATGATCCCCAGAAGATGACACGTACTGGCTTTAGGGATCTTTTAACATCTTATTCAGCATCATGACCGTGTTAAAAATATGGGTTTTTATTTATTTATTATTTTTTGCCTCTTGGTGCTGTGTGCTAAGTGTGTTCTCTACAGGCCACCTTAAAAATCATTCATTCATTCATTTTCTGTAACCGCTTATTCCTGTTAAGGGTCGCGGGTTCTGCTGGAGCCTATCCCAGCTGTCATTGGGCAAGAGGCGGGGTCCACCCTGGACAGGTCGCCAGTCTATCTCAGGGCTAACACAGAGAGACAGACAACCATTCACACTCACACTCTACGGCCAATTTAGAATCACCAATGAACCTAACCAGCATGTCTTTGGACGGTGGGAGGAAGCTGGAGAACCTGGAGAGAACCCACGCAGACACAGGGAGAACATGCAAAAAGCATGGATTCGAACCCGGGACCCTCTTGCTTTGAGGCATCAGTGCTAACCACCTCGCCACTGTGCTGCCCTCACAGAAACCTATTAAAGGTCATTATATTCTACAGTGGTAATAAACAGAATTGCATAATGCAACAAGAAATTTCTATTTACAGTAGCTTTAGTGGCCCTTAGCTGTTACACTGTTGGCGCAGTGTTGGCGGCCAAGGCACCAACTTGATCTTGAGTTAGTAGTATTGTAGATGTAAGTTAGGCTTTTTGCGCTAATAACGTAAACCCCTTTTAACGCCACTTATTATTTTAACTGGGTGCATCTTAGTTTGAGAAATCAGGAAGCGATTAAAGCAGCAGTAACGCCGTTGAAAGCAAGCAGAGTCTAAAGTGCGGCGGTTGTAGTAAACCATTCCTGCAGAGGGCAGTAGTGCGTCCCATCAAAAC